>VXBQ01017480.1:104693-136560 GCA_013400175.1 Phainopepla nitens
CATCACTTAGTGCTGCAGCTGCTGGAAGCAGCATCCCTTTTTCTGGGAGATTACATGGATAACCTCCTGGATTGAGCACGGGAATGTGCACTGGAGGAGGGCAGGAGGGGCAGCTGCTGAGGCTTTGAACTCCTCTGCTAGTATTTAATTATTTACCTTGGCTGGGAAGGCAGTAGCTGTTATCTGCAATCAGTCCAACAGATCTCAAAGCTGTGCTTGACAGCTACAGATGTGTTTCCAGTAGCATGTGCTGAGCTTCTCTTAACTTTTTCCCTGGGAAGGAGTGATATGACCTCAGGTACAGTGATTTAGCCAACATAGTTGGGGTGGGGTCCCAGGGTATATTTAATCTGCCTTTCTGAAGTGGCCAAGCAGTGTTTTCCTCTGCCTGCACTGCAGGTGGACTCAGGTTGGTGGGTGACCACCTCTGGGTGTGTCACAGTCCACTCTGTGTCCAGACTTCTCAGTGTGCTGATCTGGAGAGATGCTCTGTGTGATACCAGCCTGGCTCAGAGCTGGGGCCTAGCTTTTGGAAAAAAAAAAATAAAAAACAAAAACATAATTTTGGTGAGGAGAGCTTGTCCTTGTGAGAGAAACACTTGCTCCTCAGCTCAGGGGAAGGCATCCTGGTGTGATGGATGTGTGATGCAAATACTCCAGTGCTCTTTTCTGCAGCCAACCTGCTGCCTGCACCTTTTGATGTATTTCTCACAGCCCTGGAGCTTGAGAGAAAGTAGCTTTGAAACAAACATGCTTCTTTATAAACATACCAGAGAATTAAAAAAAAAAAAAAGGAAGTTTTGTTCAAGTTCAAATTAAATATAACCTTTCTCCATGAAAGAGCTGTTTCTCATGCTCAGGTTACCCTGAGTGTGACATCAAGGAGCAATTTCTTGTGCTAGTGCTGTTTCCACTTCTGGCCAGCCACAGGTTAAGTGATGCTGAGCAGCCCTTCTTGTGTGAAGCTGCAGATATTTCTGCTTCATAGGTCTCTAACCACTTCACCCACACCAGCAGCTGTTCTGGCCTTTTAAAGTCAAACTCTGTGGAGGGAAAAGCTTATTTTGGTTTGGTCTGTGTGTTTCAGAAACTTCTGAATTACAGAAGTTAGTCCTACAGACTTAGGCAAGAGGTGGGAGTTACCACACATTTCTGGTTCTGGGATTCTAACACAGACAACCCAAACCTTCATGGGAATCAGCCTGGAAGGAAAAAGGCATTAAGTATGTCCAGTGTCTTAGAGATGGGGTGGGACTAAAATATGCTCAATTTAACAGGAATGGGCAAAACAGAAGATACTGGTTTGGGTCATAATTTTTTGTAATGGGGTTTAATATATGGCTATATAAAAGCTTTAACTGCGTTTCTTAAAGATTGGACTTGGTGGAGATCTTTTCCAATCTTAGTAATTCTGTGATTCTTGGTGGGTTTTGGACATAAATGCATGTTTTCCTTATCCAGCTTTTAACTCCCGGTCACTCTTAGGTTTCTATTTTTTATGCCCCAGCACATTCTTACAGCCTAGCCCAAGCTTGTGCCTTTGCTGTATTCCTCCCTGTGACCCCCTCTCCTCACAGGGCCGTGCTCAGGAGAGGAAAGCTCAGTTTTTGGCAGGTTTCCCTTCCTGCTCTCTCTGTCCCTGCCATGTGAGTGGCCGCCGCTGAGCGGCAGCGCTGCCTGGGGAACAGCCGTGCTCCCGGGGGAGCTCCAAACACACAGATGTCCTCCCAGCCCCTTGCTCCGTCACCCATCCAAGGCATGGCATTCCTTTCTCCACCCTGCCTGGGTTTTATGTTTGGGGTTGGTACCTGCTGCCCCTCATACCTGTTGTGTAGCGCTTCAGGACCAGGATATTGCCAGAACAATTCACGCTGGAAGGAGCTTTCCCTGCACTGGGCAGTCAGGGATCTGTGGAGTTGGGGTCATCCCTCCCCGTGCTGGGTGTTTGTACATCTCTAAAGAGGGGTCTCTTACCCAAATGGATTGTCTTGGGCTGGATTATAGCCTCTTTATCCCATCTTAACATATAGGAAATCCCAGAAACAACCCTGAAGGAGTGTGTTCATGAGAGCTTATCCATGCTTAAAGGTTGAATTCATTTAGCCATTTCTGCATCAATTTTTGGTTAAGGTTGGTGCAGCTTTATGGACAGCGAGACTTTGTGGGGAGGAAGACTCTGTGGTTCTTTGTTTTCCCATTAACTCATCTGGTTGGGAATCACAGCTCTTTAATTAAAGCAGCACAGTACAGGCTGGCCCTGAGATGCTGTTCTGAAGCACTTGCATTCACATCTGCTTTTGGGTAAAGCTCTGCCTGTTGGGGGTCAGCCTGTGCTGTCCGAGAGGGGAGGAAGCAGTGAATCCATCACTGGGGCTCTGTCCCAGGCTGCCTCACGTCCCTCTCGCAGCACCCCCACGTGTGCCACGGGCAGGGACCGCTGGAGCGCGCACCTCGCCCTTCCTGGGGGATGCACAAGGATTTAATTACTCAGCATATGGAGGGCTGAGGGAGCTCAGAGCCACCACTGGGAGCGGAGGGCGGTGACGACAGCCGGGGCCGTCGCCTGTTGTTGTTTAAGTCGAGTTTCCCCAGCCTCCCTGCGTTCTGCTCAGTCAGTAAATGGCTCCGTGTAAACTCCTACGGCACAAGCGGGAATGCCGTGGGCAGTCGGGCTGGGATCTCTGTGGATCATCTGATGTTTTTGTCCGTGTGGCATTTGTTTAGGTTGCAATCAGAAGTGATTTCTGTTACTGACTGTGGCCAAGAGAAGGTGGAGACTGGCAAGGAAAAGTTGATTACTTGGGATTTTTGCCCCCCAATGAATCAGACGGACTTTGGAGAGTTATTTTTAGTTGATGATAGAGTGGGGAAAAAAGTCTAGGCTGTGTTTAAAACTGTAGCATCCATTGGAAGTACCAGCAAAAGAGTTGAGGAAAGTGGGAAGTTCATATAAAACACTTCCCTGCCAGCTTCATTAGGTGCTGGAACAACTAACAAGGGTGTTGAAAGGTTGTGCTGCTCACACTAAAAGCAGAGTGTCCACCCTTGGCCAGGCTGGCCCTGAGCACAGAAAGCTGCACATCCACCACTGACCCTGGGAACAAAGGATCCTCCTGAACCCAAACATGTTTGTGTTAATCCTGGCTGCTTCCTGACGGGCAGTGAGAGGAAGCAGAGCCAGTGCCTCTAACAGATGTACAGTGAGGAGATTACAGGGTGTGATTAAACACCCTCTCCATCACATCCTCCCTCGGCCCAGCACAGCAGTAATGGACTGTCCCAGGCTGCCTGCCAAACTGGGGCAGATGTAACAGGCAGCAGATTCTTAATCTCCTGTCTCCATGCCTGGTTTGGAGCTGTTTCCTAATGCCAAGGTTTCTTTAGCACCTGAAGCGTGGGCTGCCTTAGCTGTACCTGCCTGTGAGGAGGAGTGGGCTGGGAGAAGGCAGGAGAACACGTGGAATTCACAGCATCCAGAAATGATGCATTCAGCTGAAGTGCTGTTAAAGCTAAAACACAAGTGCCCCTACCTGAGTACAGCAGGGTTTGCTAAGGGATCAAGTGCTGAAGAAGCTGGGAAGGATCTTTATTTTGGTGGACTGAGTTGCTTTTTGGCCACTACACTTGGAGTAGATGGTTTCAGGACTGGGAGGGACTTGTTCCCTCTTTGTGGGTTTAGGTAGTGCCTTATATTGCTGTAGCCCAGTCTTGGTGCCAAGTGTTGCTCTTCCCGTGGAAATAATCTAGGTTGGTTGCAAAAAATCAGCTATTCCACTGTGTGTTTAGGTTAATTAATATGGTAATAGGAGAGTATCTTCGGTTAACAAATGAAGAGCTGGTTCTGAAGTAAAAGAACTCTTTGTGGAAATTGTAGAGTTCAAAATTGTTGTTGTGTGACAAAAGCCTCATCAGCCAAGTGGGTTGGGTTTGACTCAGTAGAAACTAAAAAAGATCACTTTTCTTGGGCGAGGGCTGTGATCTCAGTTGTGGTACCAGAGCAGTAGCCCAGGTCTGAACCATGGGCTTCCTCCCTAGTTCTGTGTGAAGGATCCAACAATGTGCCATTGTTTTGGGTAGAATAAGGGGAAAATCACAACAGCTTCTGCTAATGACACGTGTGTGGTGCATATTCCCGAGCCTCCCAGGGAGAGGACATGGCTCAGTCAGAGGCAGCACCAGGTGACACTCGGGAGCTGGGAAGCCACAGGACTGTCCCCTTCATGGGGTGCATTGGCACAGGCACAGCTGCCTGTGGCTTTGCAGCTCCTTGAGGATAACACAACTTGGGAGGGATCCCAGAAATGTGCACAGCTGCGGTGGCACCCGCTGTGCCGCAGTCACACGGGGAACCGGATACCTCCTGTTGTGCCATCCCAGGAATCTGCATGGCCATGCCTCTTCCCTTTCTCCTTGCCTGCACAGAAATCCCTTTTCCTGACTGCAGGAGACAACTGTTTGGCAAATAACAGCAGCCTGGGCTCCAGGGAGAGCATTGTTTCCAATAGGCACCAGGCTGGAGGCAGGAGCAAAAGGGAATGACTGGGGATGAGGGTCTAAGTGGCACCATCTGCTTCAGAAGGGCATCATTTGGGCAGCAGAGGAGGCTCCTGGAGTTAAGTAATTGGAAATAGCAGGCTCCTGGCTGGAAAATGTGCCAGCCCTCCTGGCAAAAAGCTTTTAAATCTCTGTTGCTGGCGTGTGGAAGTGTTCTGTGTAACAGGGCTCCAAAGGCTCTTTTTAACCCTTGGTGTGCATAAAAAAAAAAAAAACCAACCTAAGGCACTTTTGATCTTGGAATGGCATGTGGCCAGGTGTTGGGAATAAAGGGGAAGGTGGGTCCTCGTGGTGGTATGTGAACAGCTCCAAGTCTGATCCTCCTGTACCGCCAACAGCCAGATGTGGCCTGCCAAAAATGCACACAAAATGGTGCCTGTTTTAACAGCTTTAGCAGGAAAACACAGGGTGTGATGAATGATTCATGAGAATCGATAGAACCAGAGGCATTTACTGCCCCTTAAAACCAGTGCCTGCCTGCCAAGGGGTGCATTTGCAAGGTGAGTGATCACAAAATCCTCTGCTGAGTTTTGGGATGCAGTCACACGCCTGGCTCCACGCTTGCTCCAGCCCTGTCTGCAAACACATCCGGCTCAGCAGCCAGGCCCAGGAGCCTTTCATTCTCCAGATGAAAGCACGAGCACTTGGGCATCTCCCAGTGAGCACAGATACAAACAAGGCCCCATTTTGCATCCCCCCTCCTAGGGTGGCTTCCTTGGAAGCTTTGGCCTTCATCCTGTTTGTCTGATTCACGATCAAAAGAGTGTTGCTGCCTACGTGTGTCTTGAAGCATTTTCTTCTTTCATATCTCACATAAACGTCCAATTTCTTCATTAAAATAAAATGAAGGTAATGCAATCAAGTAAGATCCATCTCTGCAGTGGTTGTATTTTGCTGATAGCTTTGCCCAGCCCTGGTCTCACTCTTTTGGGACCTTTTCTGGTGTGTAGGGAAGAGGATGCTGCATAGCCAGATGGGTTTTCCTGCCAGGGGGAAGGTTGGATCTAAGAGTCCAAGTCCCAGCCATCCTGAAGATGAAACAGTTGGGTCATAAAAAGTGTACTTTTTTCAAGTCTGATCTCGATGGTTTTTTATCTTCTTGAAATTAAACCTAAATCTCTTGTTTGACCCAAGACAAAATTGTTTTCTTTGGCCAGCCAACTGCAAAAATCAGCTCTGTCCCCAGTATTGGTCCAAGCTCCGTTCCCAGTTGTGCCTCCACAGCAATCCTGCTCCATGTAATTTTACCAGTCTTGGATTAGAGCCTTGTTGCTAAAGAATTTGCAAGAACAAGAGAGTTCAGCCACTTGTTCTAAGCTTAGTCCAACTATTCTGGTTAAGTTTGTAAATATTTGTTCTTATTACACTTCGGGTTTATGGATGTTTGTCCACATTCTGTGTTTTTCAGCTGTTTAATCATTTATTTTGTGAGCTTTTGCAAAACAATATATGTTTGTTTGCTTGTGTGCCTGGTGCAGCTGAGGTTTGGGTGTAGCTGCAGGGTTTCCATCAATGGTGGAATTAGAAGCCCTTTATATGAGGGTGAAGGATTTTGGTCTGGAAACAGATGAACTTGATGTCCTTTGGCACCACATTTTTATCTTTGCAGTCTTCTCTGGGTTGTGACTGGTGAACCTGGTAGCTGTCCAATGAGTTTTAGGTGATTGGGATTTATGGATTCTTTTTATATTTATTTTCTTGTGCCTTGGAAAGACCTTTGGCTCCCATTATCTGTGGCCTTTGGCCTCCAAAGGAGGACAGACCTGCAGACCACTGTACCATCCTGCCAGCCCCACCCTCACCTGAGAACCTGCAGCTTGATGGGGGAATTTTTACAATTCTTAAAGCTGTTAATGATGTGGTAATAATGTGCTGGGTCTTTTTTTTTCTTTTTTTTCCTTTAATGTTTATTATCCTCCTCAGGAAACATGTCGGAAGTGCCAGGGGCTGTGGAAGGAGCACATGAATCTCACCTGCGAGCAGCTGGCTGAGAAGGATGACATCAAATACAGGACATCCATGTAGGTGAAACTGTACAACCAGGGGAAGGCAGGGAGGTGGATGGACTGGGAATCACAGTGCACTGTCCCTCAGTTTCTGCTGGCTGTCACTGCCTTCCCCAGGAAGGTCCCAGGGATGGCAGAGCTGAGGGGTCAGACAGCTCCCAGGATGGGATTTCTGTCTGTGAAAGATACTTGGCAGCAGATCCAGCTGGTAATTTGAGAACGTGGGAAAGTTGTCACCAGCCCAGCCTGCTCCTCTGGCTGGCCCAGTGTCTGCAGGCTGGCACCTGGTCCTTCTCCGAGGTGAGAAACCCCCATTAGCATTGCTGGGGGGGAGAAGGGAGGTGGTGGATGGAGGCAGAGGAGTGGATTGAGTCCCAGCAGGTCGCTATTACCCTTTGAAAATCTGGAGTGGAGACCTGCACTGTTTGCTCAGCTGCTGCTTTGTGGGAGAGGATGTGTTTTCCTCCAGAAGCTTTTTGCCTGTTTCTAACCAGTTTGTAGGAATTGTTACAAAGTGCAGTCACATTTTGAAATATGCAGATGTAAATCCTGACTGTTACCCTGAAATCTTTTACAGATTGATTTCTCTTATCTACGGTAAATGACAAGATAGGAAACAAGGGAATTTTCATCCATGGAGCTAAATTTCTGCTGCAGCCAAGTGGGACTTGCCCCCAATGCTCAATCCCTTCCTCTCTGATTTAGAGTCTGTCTGGCATGAGTAGAGGTTGGAAAGCTCCACCACTAGGATTTGAATGACTGTTGCTTGCTCATCCCACAGTCCCTAATTCAGAACAAAATATTTATGGATTTGATACGACTTTTTTTCCTCTGCTGATCCTTTTCCTGTAGGAAAGAGGGATGAGAGGGAGAAGGAACGAGCTGTCGTGTCCCTAATAAGGAAAAAAATACCAGTTTCAAAACCTTCAGCAGACTGTGTGTGTGGCTAGATGAGTCTAACTGCCTGATACAATAAAAACTTCCTTTTGAAGCCCTGCATAAGGAAAGGGAAGCCCAGCTGGAGTTCAGGCTAAACTTCCTGCCTTGCTCAAAGTTTCCAAAAAAAAAATCTGCATCGACAGCATCCTGTTGAGTGGCTGAGGGAAGAGCAGCTGCAGCTCCGAGGAAAGTCACTCTTAAGCTAGGTTTTTGTGTCTATTCTTAGCACTTCTCCGCATGCCTGGGTGCAGGTCATGCTGGGTATAACTGTCTGGGAACCTTGGATGGCTGCAAAGCTGGGAAGTTCCCACCTCACCATTGCCTGCTGCTCTGGTGGTGCTGATGGAGCAGTTTGTGGGGCTGTGCTGTAGCCTGGTTTGCTGCTGTGGTCCTCAGAAACACCTCCCTGCCATCTCCCAAACATTTGTTAACTTTGCAGATGCAGTGGAGCAGCTGGGTGGAGATGCCTGGCTAAGGATGATCCTTCCCCAGTGTCAGTAGAATTGTGCTTCTCTCCGTGAAAACACGCTGGCTTTGCTCTGCTGTCATCAAATTTCACTTCTAGGTTGTGAATTAAAGTGTAACGTGATCTCCAGCGGTCAGAAAATTGGCCCTCAGGATAATGATTTATATTCTTAAGTCTTTTAATTAAATGACCAAGCCTTTCTTCATTTCTGTGCCAAAACAGTCTTGCTGTGAGCTGAGCCTGTGCTGGAGTGTGTGTCACTGCCAGGATGTCCCTTGGGAACAAGGATTGAGCTTTGTCCTGGATTTCCACTTGTGCTCAGTTAGATGAAAACCCATTTCTTAAACCTAAAGCAATAACCTCTGCAAAATGTATGTAGGAAATCTTAGAGAAAAGATAACACCTCTGCGGGGAAACATGATTATTTTTCAGTTACTGATTTGAATTTAACAAACACTAAATCTGGAGCATAGCAGCCAGGCTTGGAGAAGAACTATATGGTCATGGCAACTTTGTAGCCAGAGCAACAGACAAACATAAAAGCTAGAGGTGACAGCCAAATGTTTGCTTTTCCTGAACTTTACCTCCTTGGCTGTATTTTCCTTCTGCCAGCTCAAGCATCCATGTGCCCTTTGGCCCTTGTACTTGCATCTCAAATTCCTCCCAAGCCACAGCCTGGTGCTTTGACTCTCATGGAAACCAGCATCAGGGCTGCAACGTGCAGCCAGTGATTGACTTTTTTTCACTTATTTTGTTCTTGAGTTGTCATGGGCTGGCTCCAAGTGGAGCTGAGCCCAGACCTCCTTGGAACAGCAGTGAACTTGGGGCTGGAATCGGAGGAAAGAGGAGAGGGTTAAAGCCTCACTGGGGTAGTGTAACAGCAGTTTTATCACAGGCTGGTGAGTGCAAACACCCCTTTGCTAATTCTCCCTCTTCTTGCAGAGAGGAGAAGATGACAGCTGCCCGGATTAGGAAATGCCACAAGTGTGGGACGGGCCTGATTAAGTCGGAGGGCTGTAACCGCATGTCGTGCCGCTGCGGCGCCCAGATGTGCTACCTCTGCCGGGCTGCCATCAACGGCTACGACCACTTCTGCCAGCACCCCCGCTCTCCTGGGGCACCCTGCCAGGACTGTGCCAAGTGCTCCCTCTGGACAGACCCCACAGTAAGTAACAAAGGATTTTTGTGAATGATTCTCACCCCAGTTTCAATCACCGTCCTCACCGGCAAGTTGGAATACACACATTCCAGCGGAGCAAAATGGTTTTAGCCAGCACAGCTTTTACCTTTCCCAAGGCAGCTAAAAAACCACACTAGGGTCCTGCAACAGCAGAGAGTCACATCTGAACACAGCTTGGAAGGAGCTGGTGTTGCTTTGGGGAAAACCAGCTCCTGTCAGATGAGGGCTTTGGCTGGAAGTGCTCAGAGTGCTGTTCTGGAGAGCAAGGCTTGTGGAAGGAGCTGGTGGGGAGCAAGTGCTAGCACCAGTCACAGTACCTAAGCACTGGGATTATTGGGACCCATTCCTACTTTTGCAGCTGAGATGGTGTTGGCCTGGCTTGGCATTTGGAGGGCAAGGGGAATTGTGGTTTTGGTGGCCAGATGATCTGACTACTGGCTGTCAATCCTGTCACGGAGATGGACCCATCAGAAAACTGCCTGCAAGCCCAGAGTTCTGGTTGGGTCCATTCTCAGGGCTGTTGTCAACAGCTGCAGAGGAAGAGCTGAAGTGTGGAGTGAACTGTGAGAGAAGCTGTGGTAATTTAATACAGCTCGTATCTGTGACAGGCTTGGGAAAACTTGCTGCAGCAAGTCTTTGTAAAGAGAAGTCTTCAATACTGTAAATCCAGGAGTGTTGGAAGGAGCAGGAGTTGAATTTCCTGATTTTTAGCAAAGCTGTAGAGCAACATGAATGTGCCTCTGCCTTCCCAGGGCTTTCCTGAACTTCCTTTTTCTCAGTGGTTCTTTGTCTTGGGTCTCTGCAGCTTTCCAGGCTGTTCCCAGCCCCCCTGTCTGCAGGGAATGTGCACAATCCTGCATCTGCACAGAGCCAGGGAAAATCCACTCTTAATCTCTCCCTTCTACCTCCAGGCTCTTGGGGATCTCCCAGCAATGTCACAACCAGCATAAGCTTCCAAGTCTTTTGCTTGCCTGCTTTTATTCCCTGAATTATCCTGTCAATGTGAGCTGTTAAACTACACACAGACACCTCCTTGCAGGCACCCCTGCAGCGTTTCCGACACCTGGTTGTGAGTTTCTTGGATTCCTGTCCCACTCCTCCTCCTTTTCCAGCAGGATGCAATTGAGGGCTGGCATCGATTGTTTCTGTCAGGCTGCTGATTGTGCTGGGGGATGGCATTTGTTCAGAGCCAGAGAAAACATGAGGCCTCTCAAAAAAAGCTCGTACTGTACTTTCAAAATAAATAAATAAATAAGCGGCACAAAGAGGCCACTGTCACCAGGCCCTTTCCACCTCTCTAATTAACCACTGTTGTGGCAAAGGAAAATTTCCCACTGTCAGCACAGAGCTGGCACTGCCTGCTCTTTTTTATTTAATTATTTTTTGGATGATAGAGCACTGGTGGGCTGGAGAGGTGAAGCTGGGTGACTGTCCTTGCTGCAGTGTAAAGAGTAACACAAAACTCGAGTGTTGACTTGAAGCTGCAATGATGGTGGGTACCTGTGTGCATGGTCCTCCCTCATAAAGGGCTTAGGGACACCAACCCAACCCCTCCAGGGTGATCTGTGCTCTCATATGGGACATGGAAACAAGAGTTAGCCTGGTAGATGTAAAGAGTGAAATGGAATTTGAGTCTTGACATGGAGATTTGAAAGAGCAAAAGACCATTGCATCAGTGGTGTTCTGTCCTTTGCCAAGGATAATGTCCATCCAAGGCATGACCTTTGAAGGATCTAGTTTGAGTCTAAATCCCTATTATTTACAGCAAAATTCAGGTTTCTTTAAAATAGGGAACCTTTGTTCTTTTCTAAATGTTTCATGTTTTCCCAGTCTGGAACAATTCTTGTGAAAGTATAAGTAAACCTATTCATTAGCTTGGGTTAAAAACAAATTAAAGACAGTCCTCTAGGAATGGCAGCATCTGTTAGTCTATGTCTCAAATGATCTTGAGAGAGTAAAGCAGAGGCTTCAAAATTTCCCATAATTAAAGGTTAGTTAAAATCTTGTCCCTAAGCTGTAATCAGGCTGGAGTCTGATTTAAAAGTATCAGTGCAATATTTGCTGGCTCTGAGACAAGCTGCAGTTGTGCTGTGGTGAGCAGCTTCCGGGGGGGCGGGCAGGAATTGTTTAATCCCTGCATTTCTTCTGGAGCTAATTGGTGCCCTGCACCCCTGCAGGAGGTGCCAGGAGCCCTTCCCAGGAGGCTGCTTGGCCAAAAGTCCTCGTGTCTCCCAGTCCCTGCTGGCTCAGGCTCTGCTCGGCAGGAGCTGCAGGAGGGGCTGATGCAACATTGCCAGAGACAAAGCTCAGGAGGGAGCAGTGGGAACAAAGCTGCTAGAAACATCCAGAGGAGAGGAGAGGTGGTGGAGGGCTTGAGGGGAAGCTGTCTGAGGAGTGGTTGAGGCTATTTGGGTTCTTCAGCTGGAGGAGACTGAGGGGAGACTCATCGTGGGCTGCAGCTCCAGTCTCTGCTCCCTGTGAGCAGGGACAGGACCCAGGGAACAGCTGGAGCTGTCAGGGAGGTTTAGGCTGGGTACCAGGAAAAGCTTCTTTTCCCCACAGGGTGCTGGGGCACAGAAAAGGCTCCCCAGGGAATGGTCACAGCCCCACAGCTGTCAGAGCTCCAGGAGTATTTGGATTTCCAGGAGTATTGGTTGTCCTGTCCAAGGCCAGGAGTTGGACTTGATGATCCTTGTGGATCCCTCCCAACTCAGGACACTTTATGGTTCTATGAATTGGCTCTGGGTTGCAGGGGCTGTGTTTGCCCTGATGTCTAAATATCTGTAGCAAACCTAAAGCTGCTTGTGTGCATTTCATCCAGTTTTTACAAATCCTGGGATGCAATGTGATTAATGCATTCTGGCTGTTTTGGTAAACCAGGTTCTGCTCTCAAACGTATTATTTTGAATTTAATACTCATCTTTGGGCTATCAGTAATATAGCACAGAGGCTTTTTTTTGGCTTTAAAGTTTTAAGATGTTTTCAGTAAACTCTTAAAACCCTCCCAAAGGCCCATCGTTAAAGTTCAAAGCAGAAGACTAATCATCATGAGGTGTTTGCAATTATCCCTCCTTCTGGTGTTATAAAAAGATGATGTTGAGCGAAGACTCTGTAAAACTTCAATTGCATCAAGGAAATGCATGAAGTGCACAGTGCTGCCTTTAGGATTTGGAAGAAGGGGGAGAAGCTCCCCTAAATTTAGGATGTGGGGTTTGTGGTGGGTTTGGGGTTTTTTTAACTGCTGTAAAATGCCTCAATCATAAGCATATGGTTAATCCAGGGAATTCACAGAGAGCCATGGATATGGAATGCCTGTTGCTAAAATAACTCTGCATTTCTTGAACGCTCGTCCCCATCCCGGCCCCCCTTTTCCTGCAGCACTGCAGATGCCCTGTTCCAGTTACAACACAGGCTGCTTTTATCCCTGCTTCCTGCTGCATGGAGGAGCACGCCGGAGACAGCCCATGCCTGTTCTTGCTCAGGCTCTCCGCAGCTGATCTGGGAATGATTTGAAACAAAACCCCTCAGTCCTTTGGAAGCCTCCGTCGTGAAAAATCATTTCGAGTTTATTAGGAACGGCTGCGGCCACACGTATGTGGAAAAAAGAAAGCAGTAAAGAGGCAGAAAGGGGGAGGCAGCGGTGCTGAAGCACTTTCTAAAGTAGGGGAGGGGTTGCAGAGCCCAGAAATAGGCACCAGGACTTGTTTTCCCTCTTTTCAGGAGGCGGCAGCCGCTTCCCGGTGACACTTAATAATTAAAGATAACGAGAAGCGCAGGAGATAAAAACAGAGCTTTCAAAAGCTCCCTGGATGGCACTTTTGTTCTGGGCAGAGGAGGTTTTATTTGGGGGGAGGTTGTCTCTGTGTGCCTCGCTGAGCTTTTATCTCCTCTTCTGCTGTATTTTCTCGTTCCCAAGGGCAGTTTGTTTCTCCAGCAGCTCTTTCTGCTTGTGTCAGGGCCCTGTGTGGGTGCTGGGTGAGGCTCCTCTGCAGCAGCATTGTTGTAACAGGCCTCCCTGCCATGAAAAGGTGCCTCTCTTAGCAACCCAGCCCTGCTCCTCGGCTAATCCATCCACAGCCCGAGCCATCCGTTCTGCTGTGATTGGCTCCCTGCTCGCCGCATTCCCTGGATTCAATGGGAGAGGGCTGAAAGGAAAAGCCTCCTCCGTGCTGAGAGCCTTTCCCAGCTGGGGGATGGCAAGGGCAGGCTCCCACACTGGCCAGGGATGAGCATTTGTTTGCCTTGGCCACAGGATGGGATGCACAGAGCATCCCACTGCTGGGTCTGGGGCAAAGCTCGGTCCTGTTTTGTCGCTGGAAAGCACAGCTGCTGCTCATGACCGCGGCTGCTTTCTGCAGATAAAAAGGGTGAATGCAGCTCAGAGATCCTTTGCATTTTCCTCTTGGCCACCTCCCTTTTCCCGTGATGCAGCAGAGTGGGGGGAAGGGCCACGTTGTAGCATTGCCCTGCATTTCCTCTCCAGCAGAAAAACCAAGTTACATATTTGCTAGAAAAAAACTGCCCAGCGCTGAGACCCCCCTCAGGGTTGGGAGATTGCTTTTTTCTTTTTTCTTTTTTTTTTTTTTTTTTCTTTTTTGTCTTGCTGTAGGCAAGGCAGCTGACAGGAAGATGACTGTTAACTTGACAAGATAAATGCCTTCAATCCACACAGCCTGTGAACAGGCCATTAAAATTATAATCTAATCCTTTATTAAGGGACTTGAACCCGCTCAGGGAAACGGACACAAGAAGCTTTTGAAATCCTTCTGCAGCCTCCACCCCATGTGATGTTAAAAGGTTTCTCACCACAAAACCAGCCATAAGTGTGCTAATGAAATCTTAATTTTCGGTGTGGGTGCTTTACCCCTCGATGGATCTGTCATCTTTCTAATTACTGCGGTATTAAAAAACAGCTTTTGCTTCCAAAGAATTAGAAGTGTGTTGCAAGATTCACTAAAATAGCACCTGAACTTGTTTGTTGGGTTTGTTTTTTTTTTAATTCTGACCTGAACAATATATATTAGGCTGAACTTGTGGCATCAGCTTTCTTTCAGAACATCCTAAAATTATCTGCTGTTTACATATCGTCAATTCTTTTGTTCCAGCTGGGATGTGGATCTTTCCTAAATACTGCAGGTATTGAACGGTGCTGTGTGTTCATCACTTGCCAAATTTAATGTCAGCCTCTTAAGTAGGAAGATGCTTGTTGTGCAGTGTATTTTTTTTAATATATTAATAGATACCAGTCTTTCAGAAATACTGGTGCAAAAAAAAAAATTCCAAACTAAGTCTTGGTCTGTGGGATTAAATGTAAGCTCTTCTTAACCTTCCAATGGGGAAGTACACTTTTGTCAGCAGAGAAGCAACAGGGCTGATAAGTTCTGTTCTTGGAGATGTGGCTCTGCTGTGATTTGTGGTTTCAGAACTAGTCAGGAGCTCGTCACCCTGACCCAGGTCTCTTCCTGGCAGGTTTTTTTCATCCAGGGTGTGCTGTGTGCTCTGCCCCTCTTGAATCCCCTGAGGGGATGGAGCTGAGTAGTGGCTGCTGCACTTTGGGGGATGTTTTTTCTGTTGTGCTGGGGAGCTCTGGGGGTCAGTCTGGAGCTCTGGCAGATGGGGTTTGCTGTTCCCTGTTCCCCCGGCGCTCTGGGAGCCGCAGTAATCGAATCCAGCATCACCTTGGAGTGCAGCTGGCTCCAGCCCGGGGCAGATGGATGTGTCCAGCCCCATTAGGGGGAGGGCAGCTGCAGTTTAAACTGGGAGGCTGGAGCAGCCCTGGCTGCAGAAGGGTCTGGTAAAGTTGCCTTTGATGTGTCCACTTTTGTGCAGGACTGACCAGAGCTGCAGCGTCAGGGATGGTGACAGGAAGGGGATGTCTCTTCACAGAATTAATCATAGATTTTTGTTGGAAAGGACTTCAAAGCTCATCTTGTTCCACCTCCTGCCACTATCCCAGGTTGCTCCAAGCACAGTCCAGCCTTGGACACTTCCAGGGATGGGGCAGCCCCAGCTTTCCTGTGCCAGGGTCTCCCACCCTCCCAGGGAAGAGTTTACTCTGTAATCACAGACTTAGACTAAAGTAAAAGCATTTTGTTAAGTTAAAGGGCACATTTCTAGGCTTTAAGGTGAGGTTTATCCTTTGTGTGAGGAAAGGAGATACTGGGTGATCTTGCTCAGCTGAGTTTAAAATATATTTCTTGTCAGATAAACCTTCAGGTGCATCTTCTCCAGGAAGTGGCAGTAAAATGGGAGTGGTGGCTGTGTCCATTTTCAACAGCATTGCAAAATGTAGTCTGAGAAGGAAAAAAAACAAAATTAAGTCTTAAAGCTTGAAACCAAGCTTTGAGAGCACTGCTGGGGCAGCAAAAGAGCAGGGGATGTTTGGTTGCCTGTGGAGCATGCCCAGGTGATTTTCCAGCCAGGAAAACTGATACTTGGGGGGGTAGTTAGGCATTCCATATAGGCTCAGAAGAGCCATTCTTTAGCAGCTTTTATGGAGATAGGTAGGCTGTAATTAACAGCCCATGCAAGCAGCCTGCTTGGGAGAAAAAAAAAAAAATAAGCACGTCCTGGAAAGTCTTCATTTTAACCATTGACTCACAGAATAATAGAAGGGAGAGAAGTATTGAGTTTTTTGCTTTCTGCACATTAAGATAACTTCAGTCTCCCAGGGAAACCTTATCTGGTAGTGGAGGAGGGGACTTCTCCACAAGCTTCCCAGGCTGTACATGTGCAGGGCTGTCAGCTGGGGACTGCGAAGCTTAAAATCATTTCAGTGTAGCTGCATGCACGAAGCATATTTTGGATTTAGTTCCAGAGCACCCTTCAAAATAAGGGATATTTTTCACATTAAGAGTGTTCAGGCAAAAATGCATGTGTTTTGGCAGTACTGGAATTAGGGTGGCTAAAACAAGCAGAGTCTTGTGCTTTGTGGAGTACTTGGGGCTCAGGGTTCCAAACGCTGCTCTCCCTGAAATCTCCAGGTTTGGTTTCATCCCCACAGACATGCAGAAACTCACCTGAGGCTTCATTGCATCCACTGATGCTCCTTTGAGTTAAGAGAACTGAAGGTGATAAGAGGCAGAAGGACAATTTCAATTTCTGGCTCATCCTTGTGTTCTCAGTGAGAAGCAGCCCTGAGTATTCTTGCTATAAGCTCTAGACAGACATTAAAGAAACATATTTCGATTTATGCCCTTCTAAGAGTTACAGATAAGATCTAAATGGCACCATTTAGCTACTAGAGCCAGGATTTAAGTTGTGTTAATTCCAGCTGTTGGGCCAAAAACTCTCCAAGTGCTAGGATAATGTAAATATTTAATAGACTATTGCCATTAAAAAGATTAACAGCTCTTCTGAGGGGTGGAGCTGGGTCACAGTTCTCTGGTTTCCATCAAGTCAATGAATTTTAGTGCTGATCTCCCTGGAAAGCTGATCCAAGCATCTTGGTCATACTCCACAGAGTGCAGGTTATTTGTGCTGCTGCAGTTCCCATCACAGCTTTGCTTTTGGTAAATCTAGGCCAGCCCCAAACGAGGACAATTCAGCCAAATTAGTCTCTTTTGGTTTTCCCTGTCAAAATGTGCTGAAAAGAAAAGCAGCATTGAGAGAACAGAAAGCTGCTGCAGCAGGATTTACCCACTGATTCTTGGTACTCCTTGATTTCTAGGAAGATGATGAGAAGATAATTCATGAGATTCAGAAGGAGGCTGAAGAGGAGCAAAGGAAGAAGAATGGGGGTAAGTGACTGTTAGGATCAGACTGAGGATGGATGATGGGACAGCACAGGGTTCCCAGCTACTGATGGGTCTCTGGACCTTCACTGGATTCTGTTCCTCCTGGGACCTGGTCTGTTTTTAAAAGTGCTGTAGCCTGCAGACTTCTGCTGGGACTGTGAGCAAGCACAAGATTTGTGTCCAGCTCTCTGTTGTGGATGTGTCTGCTTAGCAAAGTAGCTGAAGGGCAGCAAAACCTCTGAGCTGTGTCTTGAGGGGCACAGGGGGCTGCCCCACATGCCACAGAAGGAAATGTTCCCCCTTTGTGGGGTGGTGTTGATGAGAGGAGCCAGGCTGTCGCTCTCACAGAGCAGGGGGCCAGCAGGGATGCTGTGCCACGTGCCTGCACTGGGGGACGGCAAATGTCAGCCCCTGGGCTGAGCCCCGTGGGGTGACTGCTCTCTGCTCTCCTCCCCGTGCAGAGAACAGCTTCAAACGCATCGGCCCTCCCGTGGAGAAGCCCGTGGAGAAGATCCAGAGGATCGAGGTCATCCCCAGGCCGGTCCCTCAGAACTTCCACCAGCCCCGGATGCCCCCGTACCCCTTCGTGCACCCCCCGTTCCCTCTGCCCGCCGTGCGCCCCGTGTACAACAACATCCCCCTCAACATCGGCCCCATCCCCGCTCCCTACGTGCCCCCCCTGCCCAACATGAGGGTGAACTTTGACTTTCCCCAGATCAACGTGCAGCTGGAGCACAACCTGCCTATGCACTTTGGCCCTCAGCCCCGGCACCGGTTCTGACCTGCCCCCACAGCGCTTGGCAGAGTCACTGCAGGGCAAAGCCACCCCCTAACGTCACCCCCTCCCCACTCCAGCCCCTCTGGGCTTTAGCCAGCAGCCAGGGGTGTCCCTGCACTGCACCCTCTCTAGGGCTTCTCCAAACCTTTGCCATCCAACATTTCAACCTGTGCTGCAACAGGATTTGGTGCTACGTTTCCCAGGGGTGGAATTCCCCCCTGAGCTGGGCATCCAGATGTTTTGTTTTGACAAAGCCTGTTCAGGCAGCTGTTGGGAGGAGAAGTGAGACTTTGTGGAACACAGGGATACGGCTGTTCCTTGGGGAATTTCCAAAAATCCTGCCTTCCTGCTGGCCAGAGCAGCAAAGTTAGTCTTGGGGGAAGGGAGGAGATACTTGGCATCCCAGTGAGCATAAAACCTTCAGGAGTGAGGTAACAGAAGGCAGCTGCCCCAGCCTCCTGCCTGTGGTGAGGCTCAGGGCTGGAGGTCCTGTGTTCTCCAGCATCCCTGTATCCTGCTGGCACCTCCCAGCAGAAATTAGTTGTTCAAAAGCAAGTCAATGTAGCATTTTAGAGTTCCTCACTCTCCAAGCAGAGCGGGGGGCTGCAGCAGCTGTCCCATTGCTGAGGTCTTGGTAGGAAGCCCAGAGCCATGTTCTGTTTGGGGGTGTTAGGAAGTGTTAGGCAGGAGATTTGGGCATCCAAATCTTTGGCCGAACTGAACTTGCCCCCTTTGAAGGGCTCCGTTTCCCCCCCCAAAGATGTGTGCCCCTCAGCTTTTGAAGGGTGGCGTTTGCTTTGCTGTTCTCATCTGGCATCCCAAATCCCCCCCAGCTTCTGGCAGCAGTGCTCAGGCAGCTGCTGGAACCACCTGGAGCCAAAGCTGTGCCCTTTATTGCAAAAACTGCCTGGGAAACACCCAGATAGACCTGTAGGCAGTGATGTGTCCTGTGGTAGGAAAATTGGGAATGTTCCTGCAGCTGCAGCGGGTTGGGAGCCCTCATACCCAAACCCTCACATCCCAATGGGCAGCTGGAGCCTCACACTGCAGGAAGCTGGCTGCTTCCACAGCACCAAATAACTCATGAAAATGTGTGTGTCAGCTTAATTGGCTTTGGGAAAGTGTGTTAAAAGTTAAACCTGAGTATTGCTGGGCTTAGAAAGTGAGGGAAAAGCAAAACTTCCTTGTGAGAAGTGGAGGGTGCAGTGCTGGGCTGTGGGAGGAGGGTGGCCCAAAGCCCTTTCTCCACAGCCCTTGGCTGTGCTGTCTGGTACAGGCCCCATCTAGAAAATAAAATGGTTGGAGTGGAAAAAAAACCTCTTCCCAGGAATGTTGGGCTGGCTTTTAGCAGCCCAGTTGTGCTGTTGTTCTCCAAATGTTTTGTTCTGGCCTTCATCCTGTTCTGTCCTGCTGGGAACTCTCTGGGTGCATTTCCCTTCCTGTCTTTCCCCCCCTGTATTTCAGCATCCAGGTGTTTTGTGGGTTTATTTGTTTTTTCAGGTAAAATTCCTTGTCTCCACCTCACAGCTTCTGCCAAAGCCCCACGTGCAGCATTCCAGGACCCTGGATCTCCTCAGATGTGCAGGGAGCACGGGGTGTCGGTGGGATGCTCCTGCACAGGGGCCTGGGACAGCATTTGGGGACAGCATTTGGGGACTGTTCCCCCCAGGAAGGTCTCCAGGCAGGAGGACTTCCATGCCTTTTGGGGCTGAGTGCTTTTCCCGTTGCCTGTGGGTCGAACATTCCCTGCTCCTCTGTGCCGTGGCCTCTCTAGCATTAACAACCAACTGCTATGCCCTTGCTGCTGGAATTTTCTGTTTGGAATTAGTTGATTCCTGGCAGCAGTCTGGGGGCTGCAGGAGCTTCATCACTTGCTGCTCAGCTGGGCTTTGACCAGGTTTCAATCCTGCCTTGCACCGACTGATTCCTGCAGCAGCCCAGAGCAGGAATCCTGTTGGATTTGGGGAGGGAGGGCTTTGTCACAGCAGCTGCTGAGAAAACAGACCCAGGTCAGAAGAAGCCGTGGTGGCTTCCCTTATGGAAAAGGAATCCTCTTTGTTTAATAGCTGGGATTTTCTGGGCTCGAGGGCTGGTTTGGATGAGCCTCCCCCAGGCTCTCCAAGGCTTTTGCCCTTGCTGGTGGGTGCAGGAAGGGTCAGGCAGTGGAGGGGAGGCACAGCTCAGCTGCTCAACCAGTGGCCCAGACTATGAGAGAAATAGGATGGTCATCCAGCAACAAATGGTGGTGCAGTCCCATCCCTTTGTGTGTGGGCATGGAGAAGGGAGCCTTGGCAGAGGGAAGTGTGGATGTGGAGCAGAGGTGGCAAGGGGAGGTTGGTGTCTGTGATCCATCAGGGTCACTGCTGCCCTGGCACAGCTGTCATGGTCCTGGAGGATACAGAGGGAAGAGAGGGTTCCCTGTGTCCCCTGCCAAAGCCAAGGGCTTATTCATGTCCAAGAGAGGATAAATCAGTGCCTGCTCTGTGATGTGCAGGTACACCATGCCCAGCACACCCAGCACTGCTCCTCTCCCTGAGGAAACACCCATTGCACCAAAACTTGCAACCCAAGCACATGGCTGCTTCCCCCCTCTAACCCAGGAGATCTCAAGTTGTTTCTGAATCTGTGTTGATTTATTAAAAAAAAGAGGAAAAAGCCCAAAACTTACTGAGCCACCCAATCCAGTCTTGACCTGGTCTCTAACTCCTGCATCCCACTTTCCCTCCTGCCCCACGGTCTTCAGAACCACTTGTTTAAAAGTTTTGAAGGCAACGAGGAGATTGCTGTGCCACGGCTGATCCCATAACAGGTACTTCTTACAGCTAATTGCAGTGTCCCATTTACTTGCCTTAAAGGTGGAGAGAGAAACTTAGTATTTGCACTTAGCAAAACATTGTATTAAAAGAAAAAAAAAAAGACCTGTAAAGATGTGCATGTTCTGCAACTTTGTATAACAATAGTTGAAAATAAATAGGTGGTTTATTAAAAAAAAAAAAAGAAAAAAGGAGAAAAAAACAAAAAAAATATTTTTCTTTACATTCTGGTAGTAAACAGTTCTAATATTCTGTGTGTAAAAAGTTCCTGTATTATATTGTAATTTGAATTTTTGTAAATAAATTTGTGCACTCTGGCTTTCACCTGTGTGCTTTTCTTACAGCCATGACCTTGTCCTCCCATCTTGTCTGTGCCAGCCTGGTGCTGGGACAACGCCAGGGAGTGGGGCCAGATCTCAGCCTGTGCTGGTGGAAACTCCCCAGGTTGCAAGGCAAAAACCCATTTGACCCTCCTGCAACAGCTTAACCTGTTCCATGTGCTCCCGAGGAAAAACTGAATGGGATAGAAAATGGTTTCCAGTGGCTCCTTTAAATGGAAATCAGGATGGGGGGGAAGGCTGAGGGGATTTCCCCTCTTGCTGGAGTGGTGGTGAATGATGGTAAATGCAGAATCCAGCCTTGAGGGGAAAAAAGGAAATGTGTGCTGGCAGCTGGGGAGAGGGGAAGGGGGAGAGTCCTTCCTGAAGCTCCAGAGCCCCTGCCCTGGGTGGGCACCCCCTGGCAGAGCTGCCTGCTGCCCTGGCTGGGTGTCACAGCCAGAGTTGCTCACACAGATGTCACAGTGAGGCCGTTGGAGCTGCTCAGCATTTCCTGCACTGCCCTGATCTCCCCCTGTTTACAGTCAGGGCTGCACATCCTTCCTTCCTTCCTTCCTTTGGCCCTTGCAGGGCTCACACCCCACAGGCAAGGCCATCCCCCAGGATGTGTGCCTGGGGGGAACCCTCCCTGTCCCGAATTTTGCTTCTTACATTTTCCAAAGCAAGCAGGAGCCTGTTGGTGCCCAGCCAGGCTGTGCTGGTGACAGGCAGGGAAGCTCTGGGTGCAGGTGCTGGAGGTGCTGTTGGTTGAGTTTCAGGGCTGGTTTCAGTGTCTTGGGAGGGCTGGGGGCACATCCTGGCTCCTTTGGCAGGATGTAGGTTGGGCTGGGCTTCCCTTCCCACTTTAGTCCTTTATCTTGCCCTTTTCCACATCCCTGACTGAAGGAGGCTGATTGCTGACCCCCAGCCCAGAGCTCTGCCCTCCCATCTGGGCCATCCTATGGAGGTGAAACTCTTGAATCAAGAGAAGGTCTGTGAAGGCAGCAGAGCTGGTTTGCAGATGAGGTCGTCCTGACCCATCCATGGGTCACCATCCCCTGGCTCAGTGGCTTCAGGCCATTCTGAGCATCTCCAGAGGAGTCCCAGCCTCCAGCTGGCTTTGGCTTTACACTTCTTTGGAGCCTCTTGGTCACCATTCCCTTCCCACCATCTCCTCCACTCTCTAGAACCAGCTCAACTTTCATCAGACAAAGGCTCCACCACCCCAAATCTCCACACTCAGGCTCCTGCCTCATTAAAAGGTCCATTGCAGACCCAACAGACCCCACACCAGGTTGAATCCGAATGCGGGTTTTATTTTTTAATTCATCTTTCTCCATTTGAAGCTAGTTTTTTTTTAAGTTATACAAATGGCACTTACAAAAAAAATAATAATAATAATAAAAAACCGAACAAACCCAAAACTTAAATTTTCAGAGTGAGATGTTTTCAGAGAGTCACGACACCCGATAAAAGGGAACAGGAGAGATGTTGACCTAGTGTCACACGGGAGAAACCAGAGCAGGAGTTACATGGTTGGGACCGTGACGGGGACGGGGAGGAGGTGACACGGGGAGGGGGTGAAGGCCAGCGAGAGTGTTTGTCGAGTCACAGGGTCACACAGGGCTTCAAGACACTTGGTCCTTCGAGGGGCAGCGTGGTCCCGGGGGCAGCCCCTGGGTGTGAGGCAGAGCCGAGGTAGAGTCCCAGCCGGGATCCCCTGCGCCTGCCAGGGACCCCAGCCTGGAGCTGTCCCCCTGCCTGGGGACAGCCACTCGCTCTCCCAGCTGAGTTTAGCACCGAGCTCCTGTGGAGGGAGTCCCTCCTCATGGCTTTAAGGCTGACAAGCCCCTGCCTGGCCTCCAGCAGTAGGGACCGGCCCTGCTTTGGCACGGCAGCGATGCCGAGAGCACCCTTGGCGCGGGGTGGGACCAGCACTCCCCCTCTCCAGAGGGGCCCCACGCGGGAAAAGGCTCCTTGGTGTGTTTGTAGGGAGCAGATACCGGCCCTGGGCAGGCCCCAAAGGATAAAGTGCCTTTCAACACCCTAAGGAACACGCAGCATCACCCATTACAGACAGCGTTAAACTAATGCAGACCTAGTACAGACAACAGCTGGTCACACAGTGCCATGGAGAGCATATATAAATAGAGACTAACAAAAATACTGTTTTGGTCTTTTTTTTTTCTTTTTTTTTTTTTCCTTTTCCAGTAGGGTTGCGGTTCATGAGAGCCCAGCCCAGGTGCCCTGGGGGTGGTGGGACCAGGAGCTGCCCCCTCGGGGTGCCCGCAGGAGCGGGCGCTTCCTAATTCAGCATCAGGTGTTCAGTGATTCGCTTCACTGTTCCAGTATTTTACGAGAGAGAAAAAAACATCGAAGGTACTGAGCAAATATCACTGTGCAAAGTTTGCTAAGGAACTTTTCTATTCTGTAAACCAAAATCTGCAGTTTATGCTTCCAGCCACTGCCCCGGGGAGATCACATTGGCCAGCCTGGTTCCTGCTGGGACTGAAGCCCACCAGAGATGGGCTGGATGAAGCCCGCACCCTGGCACGGGCTGGCTCTGTGTCCCCCCACGCCCTCCCCTCCAGGCACAGCAGCAGGACCAGCCTCGGGGCAGGCTGGACCCACCATCAGGGTCTGGGATGCTCCTCCAGAGCCAGAAGCACAAGGAGGAGTAGAGGGACAGGAGGAGCATGGGGCTCCATGAGATGAGAGCAAGCTTTCCAGACAGGATCACCCTAATTAATCATTTCCAGGTGTTTGGGGAGGGGCAGCTTGCTGGCCCTTCCACAGGGATCTGCTGGCACACACCAGCCCCATCCCCAGGGGTGCTGTGATATGTAAGGTCACCTCTTAGAGCGCAGCTGGGGATGAGCCTGCCCCACAATCCAGGAGGGGAGAGAAGCTGCTGGGACCAGGCAGCTGAGCCAGCTGAGCCCAGCACCATCACTGCAGCCCTGACTGGAGCGGGGCAGGACAGGACGGATGCTCCAGGGGACACTGGCAGCACAGGATGCTCCAGGGGACACTGGCAGCACAGTCTGAGGCTGTGCCAGTGCTGATATGGCAGAAGTGAGCACAGAGGTGATCTTATTCCCTTTTTTTAATTGAGGAGAGGAAAATAAACTACCTAAGGTGATGCTCAGGGCCAGGAGGGGGATACGGCCATTTCCAAGCCCAGCAAACCTGGAGGGAGGCAGGGATGGGGGGATAGAGACAGACCCCTCTACAAAGCTATAGGCAGGCAGCCCCACCACTTTTCCAGTTCTTACAGGGATTTACGGAGACCCACCTCCCACATAATGCACCAACTCTATAGCAGGAGGGAAGGGCAAGCCAGTCTGAAAATCCTGTTACAGAGAGGAGAAACAGAACCCAAAGGAAAAGAGGACAGGAAGGGAAAGAGAAGTTGGCAACGGGAGGTACCCTAAAGTGCATTAATATTCCCAGAGGGTGGAGGCGTCGATGGTGTCGGCCGATGCCTTGAGCACCCCGGCGTGGTCGCCCTTCAGGTATTTGCCGTTGATTTTGATGGCCACTTTGTTATAGTCGCAGAACTCAAAAAAGAAGTCCACGGGGGTGTCGCTGCTGCTGGTGACGGACGACTCGTTCCCCACCATCCAGTACTTCCCAGTGGTATCTGCAGGACAGGGGACACAGCGGCCTCACAGTCTCATAAACAGACTAACAAAAATACTGTTCTGTTTGTTTTTTTTTTTTCTTTTTTGTCCTTTTCCAGTAGGGTTTCAGCTGATGGGAGCCCAGCCCAGGTGCCCTGGGTATGGTGGGACCACCACGGGGACCCCAGAGCCCAGCCCCCCCCAGCCCACAGCTACCCTGGGGACTCACCCTTGATGTTGTAGGCGCCGTCATTGAACTCCAGCTGGAAGACGTCGTAGGAGGAGCGGTTGGAGTCCAGGGTGCCGGTGACCTTGCGGCAGCCGATGAAGCCGTGCTCGCCGCGCAGGACGATGATGGGCCTGTTGATCAGCTTCATCACAAAGTGCTCCGTCTCGCCTGTGCCGAGGGGACAGCGGCTGTCACAGCAGCCAGGGGGGCACACAGCCAGACCCCGAAGCTGGCAGGCAGCAGTGAGAAGCAGGGGCTGTGCCACTCACCCATTTCTCACCCACCCCATTTGTCCCCCCATCTCACAGCACATCACTAAGAGAACTTACTTCCTGAGCATCACTTGGAAGAAGAGCCTGGCTCTGGGGGGAGTTTTTTCATCCCCTGATGCCCCAGAGTGGGGTCCCCAAGGGCCCCTTACCCGCTGTCTCCATGGAGGCTGCCAGCTGCCCGTTCTTCTTTGCTGTCACGTACTTGCCGTTGGCCGCTTTCAGGGTGATGCGTTTGTCGCACCACTCGATGTCGAAGTAGCAGCTCGCGTTCCTGCAGGGCAGAGAGGACACTCAGCGGGGTGTGATGGAGGGGACCCTGCCACTGCCACCCTGCTGGCTTGGAAAGGGCCATGGCTGGATCAGGAGAGCCCGATTCGATCTGTTTGTGCAGGATGAACTGTGTTGTGCTGGCCATCCCGCTGGGAAGCCCTCGCCCCGTGGGCAGGAGGCAGGCAGGCAGCCAAGGCACTTTTGGGGTTTCCGCCCGGCTCTCAGGGTTGAACTGCAGGGCAAAGCATTTCGACAGCCCCAGCCGGCCTGGAAGGATTATGTGGCCCCAGGGACTTCCAGAGCATCGTGGGCGGCAAGCCCCAACCCATCTCTGGCTTTCCCAAAATGCACTGCCTCTGCTGGGAAGCGTTTGGGATGAGCACCCAAGCTGGAAAATCCCCCCTGAATTCCCCTGGGAGATGCAGAGGGTGCTCTGAAGCGCAGGCACCGCCCTGAGCTGCCGGGGACGGGGCACTCACTTTGTGGAGGCGGTGGACTGGATGCCCCCGTTGGAGGTGAGGGTCCAGTACTTCCCCGTGTAGGTGCGGAAGGCGCATTTCTTGGTGTCCTTGTTGATCTCCAGCTGGTAGGTCTCCTGGTCACCCTCCTCGTCCTGGTTGGCCGAGAGGTCCATCCCTAAAGAGCAGAGACAGATGGGGATGGGGGGGTGGGACCACAACCCACCTCCAGCAGGTCCAGGTGCAGGGCAGCCCAGGAAACCCAACTGAGAGGGGCTCTGCTTCCTGGGTGAGCCTTGGTGGCTCCCAAATCCCTCACACAGATCTCCCCTCTGGCATCTGGGGTTCAAATCCAAGTCTGGTTATTTGGTGTTGAAGTCCTAAACGAGGGGTGGGCAGCTGTGAGCTTCCAGTCCTGACTCAGCTGCTCCATCACGCTGAAGCAAAGACCAGCGCAGATATTTTATAAGGAAGAGGGCTGCAGTTTTTCCCGAAGGTGACAGCCAGGTTACTCAGCCCATTAGCAGAGGCCACCACAGCACCCATGAATCCCAGCTCATGGTGTGTTTAAGGACCATGACGACGTTTTTCATCCACAATTGTCACATCCCGCTGGGGCAGTGAGGTGTGCAGGGACAGGAGGCTCCTAGGGCAGCCAAGCCTTCCCCTGACTCTCAAAAGCATCAGCACCAGCCTGTACCCCAGCTCTGCCAGCCAGGATGGCCCATCCCTGTGCCCAAGAGGCCAGAGACAGCATTTCCCTGCAGAGGAGGATGCAGCTGGTCCTGGGGCCACCGGCCACAGCCCTGGGCCACCGCCAGCCACGTGTGCATCCACCTCAGGCCCTGAGCCCGAGCAAACCTGCTTAGTCAGGGCTAGTGGGGCCAAAACTGCTCCAGAGCTCTCCAGCTTGGTGGATTTCAGCCTAAAAACACTTTGGGGATGCAAGCCACAAGCTGTAGCCAAAGCCAGTGGCCGAGCTCTGTGCTGGGTTTTGGGGAGGGAGCTGGGCTGCAGAGCTCAGCCCCAAAACTGAGCTTAGTGAAATGGGAGTTCAGGGGAACTGGATGAATTTTCCAGAGCCAAACACACCTGCATCCCTCCCTGCTGCACGGGTGCAAAGGGTTCCAAGTCCACATTCTGTCTAGTTCTGGTCATCTCACTAAGTAAAGACATGGAGGGGCTGGAGCATGTCCAGAGAAGGGACACTGGGGAAGGGTCTGGAGCACAGTGATGAGGAGCAGCTGAGGGAGGTGGGGGCCCGCCACGTGTTCAGCCCCTCACACCTCCACCATGCATCCCAGTTTCTCAGCTGCTGGCATTTCAAGCAGGGCTGCACACAATCACTGGAAGGGCTGCAGGGATTGCAGTCTTGGTGGCCCTGCTGCTCTGGGAAGCCACCAGGATGTCCCACCAGCTGCACCCAGCTGGCCTCAGACACAGCTCCCTGGGGCTCCAATCAGGCCCCATCTCAACACCCAGGAGCAGCCTCTGCTTTGCATATCCATCACCCACCTTTCCCAAAGGGATCCAGGTTTGTTCCCAAAGGGATCCAGGTTTGTTCCCAAAGGTATCAGGCTTTGAAGGCTTCACTTTGATGGCCAGAATCTTATCTCCCACATCCCAACTGGCCTACAGCTTCCACCTGTTCACAGCACCCCTCCTCTCGCCAGGCCCCCTCCAGCACCTTTTGCAGCTCCCATCCCTGGAAGTGTTCAAGGCCAGGCTGATGGGGCTTGGAACAACCCAGTCTAGTGGAACGTGTCCCTGATCCCATTCTGTGATTCCATGGCTCTCCTGATGGACACACAGCCACCCTGGTTCTTCGCTCCCCGGGTATTTGGGCAAGGCAGGGGGCAGTGGCTGCTGATGGCCACCAGCCCAGCCCCACTGGCCACGTCCTCGCTCCTGGAGCCATCCCACAGCCACTGCCTCCCAGCACTGCCGGGGGCTGAGCTGGTGGTTGTGGGAACATTTGGTTTTGATTTTGCATCCCGGTGTCAGGCAGCTCCAGCCCAATCCAGAGCTGTAAAACGGAGAGAGGGGCTCTGCGGGGGCTCACGGAGAGGTTGGGCTGTGGGGAGGTGACCTTGGGGGACACAGCCCATCCCTCAAGGCTGGCAGCACCCCTGGGCCCCCCAAACTTGTGAGAGCTGTGGGTCCCTGTGGTTTGTGGGGGAGGAGTGGGGGTGGTGCTTCCTCTCACTGACTTTTCTGGGAAGAACTCCCTGACCTGCAGGGACCAGGCTGGGCAGAGCCAGGGGGATGCTGTGTGCCACAGGGCAGGACTGGATGAGCTGGAGACAGGACAGGGAGTGCCAGGAGCCTCCAAACACTGCTCCCTCTCCCCAGAGACCCCTGTGGCACGGAGCACAGTGCGCACACCAGCCTCCCCACCTCTCTGCCAGCCCGTTTTCCACACTCGCCCTGCACAGAGCTTTGGCTTTCCCCGCTGCCTGGAAGGACCCGGCAGCAGGAGGGTCTCCCACCGCCCCCTCCCCAAAAGCAGCGTGGGGTTGGGTTACAGCGACTCAGCACAAAGGAATGCAGCTGGGGCAGGAGGAGGCTTCAAAGGGCTGGGACTGAGCTGGAGAGGGAGACTTGGGGCTCAGAGCCGGGCAGGATGGGGAAACTGCAGAAGCACGGGCTGTGTGTGAGGCTGCAGGACCGTGGCGGGTCCCTCAGAGCTGTCCCCGCGGTGGAGGACGGGCTGTCCCCACAGCCACCCCCCTGCTGTGGCAGCCCAGGGCTGCGGCCGCTCCCACTGCAATCACGGATTAATTAACTCTTGGTAAATTTACAGTCTGCAGCTGGCACTGCTCTTCCTGACCTTGACAAAGCTGCTAATTACAGCTGCAGGCAGGAGGGGGCTGAGCACACGGGGGCTCTTCGGGAGGGGGGTGGAGGTACCCCAAAATTCCAGGCGTGGCATGTCCTCCAGCTCCTCTGCAGCACGGGTTTGCCACAGAGATCCTGGGGAGAATGCACAGGTTGGGAAGGCTCAGGCATGTTGTCTCCCCAGGGTTTCCTCATGCTGAGTCCCTGGGTTTGAGGTGCTCAGAGAGCTGGAAGGGGCTATCCAAGCCCTCGGCTGCCGAGGTTTCCATGCTCATGGGTTTGCAGGATTGATGCTGGAGCCCTCACTGCTCTCCAGCCATGACTGTGGATGTCCCAGAAGGCCTGTGGTCATCCCAGAGCAGGCACACACCTTCCCGTACCTCCCACAGAGCCGAGCTTCTCCCTCTGAAGGAGCAGAGTTTGTTGTAGCCCAGCTGACCTTCACACCACGGGAGGCTGCAGACCCAGCAGCCAGAATGAGGCCATTCAGGGCGTGCAGAAAAGTTTCCCTCTGCACCCAACTCACACAGAATGTCTCCCATGAGCCGCCCTGGGATGCCAGTGAGAGCCAGCAGCATGAGCTCCATGGAGAGAAGCATCTTTCCCATCTTCCAGCTCTCCTTTCAAGAACCCCACGGTTACAGCTGAAAACACCCAAGCCCGGATTGCCTGGACTACTCCACGGGAGTGCCAGCAGCACCCTGCAGAGCCCCCAGGCCCTCGGGGCAGGATTTCAGGATGGGACCAGGATGCTGCAGCCAGCGCTGCCAGCACAGGTCGGGTCTGGGCTCCCTGCGGGTTCTGGCACCTCCAGCCAGCACTGCAGCCTCACACGTGCTCAGAGACTCCTCCTGCCCCCTCCCTGCCCTTCAGCCCGGCTTACACTGCACCCCTGCAGAAATCCAAACAGGTTTTTGTCTAAATCCAACAGCCTGGAGCACGGGGAACCAGCAGCTCCTCTGCTGAGGGTGCAGCTCTGCAGAGGGGTCACGGGTAGGGGTGAAACGTGAATTTCCTGAAAAACCCACCCCTCCTCCCCTGTGGATTTCCTGTGGCTTTGTGGTATCCCCCAAGTGTCAACAGGCCACTTGGCATCTCCAGATGAAAATCTACAAAAAAATCCCAGCCTGCGTGCCCCCTGCCCTGGTGCCACCTCTTCCTGCCTTGCCGTGGCACCGAGATGAACTGGGGGAGAAAAATCCGGCTCAGCCCATGCCGGGAGGGGTCCTGGCCCCAGGGCAGAGCTCCCCACTGCCAGCACGGCACGTCCAGGCGTGCTCCCCTCCCCAGATCCCGCTTCCTGGAATTCCTCACTCCCGAGCCAGCCCACCCTGTCCCCCCGCACACCTCGGCCGGGCGGGGCTGGCAGGGGACCAGCGGCGAGGACGCCAGCGCTCTGCCCCCGGGACCCTCGCGCCCACAAAGGGCCCTTTGTTGCCGCAGCCGGGCTAGAAAGGAGCCATTGAGCGGGGAGGAGGCTGCTCGCTGCTGGCTCCGCTCCCTCTGGGGTGCAAAGGGGAGATGGGAGCTCTCAGGGAACCCGGGGATCCTGTCCTGCTGGGGCTGGAGGCAGGAGAGGGGTGACAGGGACACCCCCAGGCCCTGTGCCGGAGCTGGGGCAGGGCTGGCACCCATCCCTGGCTGCCCTGGGGGTGTTTGTGCCGTGCTCCCCCGTGTGCAGGGGACGCTGGCATCGGCCATCCCCGGGACAGGGAGGAGACGCCAAGCCAGGAGCTGACTTGGCACTGGCGGGACAACGCTGTTCCAAAGCTGGATCCCAGCCAGGGGAACCACGGGAGCGCCCCGCGGACCCATCCCTGCTCCTCCCATGGGGCACAGGGGGGACTGTCACTGCCATCCCTGCTCCCTCCTTGACTCCACGCAGGACCAAGCTGTCTTTTCCCACGAGGCTGTGCCGAGCTGCAGTCACCCCCTGCCCGCATCCCACATCCCACATCCCCAGTGCAGGGGGGAGCATCTGCCAGCAGCACGGCGCTTATCAGCTCGGCGGGGGAAAGGGCTGTCTGGAACCTCTTCCTCTGCCGCCTGCTTGGTAACCTTGGGACGCGGCCCTTTCACGATGGGAGGAGGATGAGCCCCAGCAGCGGCGGCTCCCAGCCTTTCACTGCCATCGGGAAGGATAAACCGGGTGGAAACGGCTTCTCCAGCCAAAAGGGACTCGAGCGAGGATGTGCAGCCCTAGCGCGGCCCTTCCCGCTGTATTTTGCTTGGAAAGGGGCCGGGCACAGCCCAGAGCCCTCTGTTGCTGGGGAGATTTGTTCCCCCCGCCCCGCTTCCCGCTCCCCCATCCCTTCCGAATTAGACAAAGCCGGAGGGTCGGCCAGCAGCATTCCCACCCGCTCCACGGGTCCCCGCCACCGCGGGGTCCCCACCACCACCGCTCCGTCCCTCACGTCTCCCCCCACATCTGGTTTCCCCATCTCTGGTGACAAAGGGCTGCAGCAGCCCTTCCCCCACGGCGCTGCGGCAGCCTCCCGCCATCCTCCCGCCACCGCCATCCTCTCCTCCTCTTCCCCAAATCCCCGTGCCCGGGAAAACGATCCCCACTGCCCATCCTGGCAGATTTCATTATTAATTTTTAATGGGCTGCTCTGCAGGATTTGCCCTCGGACAGGAGAAAAGCAGGGAGCTCCCCGCACGGAGCTGCCCGGGCACGGATCAGGGTTTAGCAGCAACTCTGAAATGTAACATATACACAAAAAAAAAAAAAATTCCCCGCTGTTCCTCCAGGCTTTGCTACGTGCTCGCACCCATCCCACACCCGGCGTGCGCCGGCCTGACCCGGCACGCCGGCCGGCGATGAGCCCCGGGGCACGCACGGCACACCCCGGGGACCCCGGCACCGCAGAGCGGGACCCCCGTTTGCCAGCGCGGACCCTGGCTACGGGGCTGGGATGCTCGGGGGCCACTCGCGGGCAGCGGGCGGCCACGTGCCCGGGGGGCTCTGAATGTGACCGGATCCCCGAGGCGGGTGGCACCGCGGCCCCTGCGGCGAGCGGAGGGGACGGGGACGGTGCAGCGGGTGCGGAGGGACGGGCGCCTTTGTGCGGGTGCGTGCAGGATGCGGGAGTTGTGGCAAAGCCCTTTATGTAACGCTGCTGCCCAGCCCCCCGCCCATGGGAACTCCAGCCCCCGGGGGGGAACCAGGGCCCCCGGGGGTCCCGCCGCCTCCCTGCCCCGCTGGGCATCGGCTCGGCCGCGCTCGGGCCAGGGGGAGATGGCCGGAGGCTTTGTTGGGCGAACAATGAGCTCCAAAGGAAAGAAGGCGAGGGATTCAGCCCTGCCTCCTTCACGGCGAGGGAAGACGCAGTCCACCCTCCCCCAGGCCCCCTCCCTGTCCATCCCTGCACCCCAAGGCAGGCCCCTC
>VXBQ01017480.1:149382-159844 GCA_013400175.1 Phainopepla nitens
AAAGGATGAAGAAGAAATGACTCAGGCAGCAGTACTCTGCTATTGGGTGGTGACAAAGTGGCTGCTTGGGGTTAGGTTTTTGGGGTGGATTTTCCCCGGGTCTATAATAACACCTTGGGGTGTTGCTGACAGCAGTGAGCTGAGGGAGAGGCAAATACCCAAGGAAATATACTGCTGGGGATCCTCCCACTCTGCCATGCTTCAAAGGGCAGTACATGCAAGCCCCCCCTGAGCCCTGGGATGTCCCAGGTTGTCCCCTGGCTGGGGAAGGACAGTGGCACCTTGTGGGGAAGGGTGAGATGAATGAATATCAGCTGGGTTCTGGTGTTTTAACCAGGCCTGCAGCCCCCTGGCCAAAACTCTGTCCCCATGGGCTGGGGGTCCAAGGGAGGGACCCTGGGCACTCATCCCTGCACCCTGTGGGGGCTGATCGACCCCTCCCCAGCTCCTGGCTGACTCAGCCATGTGGGATTCCCACAGTTTCCGTCAGATGCTGCCTGGAGTAAATGGGGAAGAGGTTTCACAAGCCCTGGTAATTAATGCTAATTACAGAGCAGCGACATGGGAAACATTTCTTCCCCAGGTGTCCTTCCAAAAATGGTTTTGTGCAGGTGTGGCACCAGCCTTCACTTGTCATTAGCGCTGCTCTGCCTGGGAGAAGGTGAAACCTTCGAAGGCAGGGAGTGTGGGAACGGCGTGAGGAGGGACGGCAGCTGCCTTTGGCTGGAGGGCAGGGCTCATGCAACCCCGGGTCAAGGCAATCTGTGGGGAAAAAATACCCTCCGACCTCCTTGAGCAGCGTGACTCCTCCTGGCAGCTGCTGGCAGAAAAATAAAACCATGGAGAAGGGGGTTGGAGTCTTTTTTTTTTTTTTTTTGTGGCTTTGGTTCTGCTGCCTGCATTGGAGGGACAATGACATCCTCCTAGGACCAAGGGCTCATGCTGAGAGGGGTTGAGCTTCTCTGATGCTTGAAAAAGTTAGGCTGAACCCTAACCCGTTTTTTTTTAAAAAAACCCTTTTATCTTTGTTTCTTTTCTCCTCACTCAGCTGCTCATGCTCAGCCCCCCAGGTGTGAAGGCAGGGTGAAGGTGGGCTGGGAGACCTGAGCTGCAGAGCCAGCTGGAGTGGGCTGGGGAAAGCCTCCCCTGCCCTAGAAATGCAGAGCATCTGCATTGCTTGGGCTGTAGGAAATCTCTACTTCTCTTTACCTGGATGGAGAAAAGAAGTTACAGGACACACAACTGGGCAAGGTGTGGAGGAAGGGACCACTTTGTCCTCCACTGTGGCCACAGTGACCAATGGCAGAAATCCTGGGCTGCACTGTCAGTGGCAGAGAAGTGGGGTAGAGGTGAGGAAACTCTTTCCATGCAGACTGTGGTGTCTTCATCCCTGGACCCTGATTTTGTGTGATTTTTTACGGAAGATTGAGCAGCGGGAAGCAGCTTGGAAGTGATGCAGGGATGCCAAGTGGTGATGGTAGCATGAACTTTAATGGTGACAATCAACCACCCTGGATGGCTGCAGGGATTGACAGCTCTGTTAGTGTCCCACAGCCCCATTTTGTTGTTTGAAATTGCTCTTTGAATTGTGGGATTTACATCTCCACCCAAGGATGGTTGTATCCTATTTGCCGTAAGGCTTGGGACTTTTGGAGCAGAGGGAGACGAAGAGTCTGGTCCTTCCCTGTTTGATGAAGAAGAGAATATCCCAGGCTGGAAACATATTTATTTAGGAGTGGAAACAATGTCAGAAGACTTGCAAAAAAGCTCACAGAAGGGAAAATCAGATGGGATTAAATCCACTCAGAGCCAGTTTCCAGGCCATTTCCATGCTTCTCCCAGTCCAGGGGCTGTAGGTGCTGCAACTCCTTGTCCCCTGGCCAGCCAGGGTGGGGACAGCAGGGCTGGCAGGCAAGGCCTCATTCCCACTGGGCTGGCGAGCTGGGAAACCGGTCCTGGCACAGGAGAAAGCCACCTCCTCCACAGGCTCAATGGGAGCTGGGACTGTCTGTGGGGCTTTTAAATAATCGTGACTTTGCCGAGCTGATTCCTTTTTGATGTGTGCAGACTTCTCCCTCTGAGTTTCCCTTTGCACTTTTCCCTCGCAGCAAGGGGAGCTGCTGTGTGTATCCCCATGGACGGGGCTGCTCCCACTGCTCCTTCCTCTCTCCTGTCTGAAGGTGAGGAGGAGAAGGGCCACGCCAATCCCAGTGCTCCTGTGTGTGAGCCAATTCCCCCAAGGATGGCTGCTTTAATGAGATGTCACAGCTAATGAGTCTGCTGGCAGAGTGCTCGTGGAGAAACGTGCTGGGAAATGGTAACGCAGCAAGTCTCAGCGTTGGGATCGTGCAGCTTTCCAGGCTCTGTACCATCCCAGAGATGGGAATCCAGGGGAGCAGCTGGGTGAAGGACCTTGTGCTCCACCCCAGCATTAGCCAGGAGCAGCTTGCTGACAGCCCACTGCCTGCTCACTATCAAAGATTTGATTGGGCCAAGTGAAAGGAATAAATTAATCCCAAAAAAAGTGGGGTGGCCAAAAACCCCAGCCAAAGCAAATACTGGGAGCTCCCAATACACCAGGCACCAGTGCAGGGTTCATTAAGCGGCACTGGTGATTTATGGGAAGAAATTCATGCTACTGGTGGGCTCATCCTGCACTGTGAGACCCTTCTTGTCCACAATCCAAAAAAGAACATCAGGCTACCGGCAGATCTGAGGCTCTCCTTTACAGCAGCTGGGCCTGAGAGGCACCTCAAAATCTCCCTGACGAGTGAGCATCCAAGTTCTCTCTACCCCAGTACATGGAGCCTGGGGGAGCTCAGAAATGTTTTCACTGCTGAGCACGGAGAGTTCTCTTGGAAGCAAGTTATGCCCTGGAATCTGCTGGGAGTTAACGCACAAAAGTAACAATGGGAGGTTGGGGAGGGGGCTGCTGTCCCTCATTGTTCCTCGAGCTGATGCACAAGGGAGGGGAAATACAGAGACCTTTTCTCTCCCTGCGGCTGCCCCAGGAGCAGGGATGCAGGATGAACAGGGGGCAGGATGATCCAGGGCACCCATCCCATAGGAGGGCATCCCCAGCACTTGTAGGGGAGCAGAGGAGGGAGGAGATCATTTCTGAGGTATATTCCTGGTGAATTTAGGTTTACAAAGCGACGGAGGGGGGCGGTGGGCCTCAGCTGCTCTCTGGTTTCCGGTTTCTGCTGCCTCTTGCTCCAGCTGGTTACCGCAGACAGAGCCAGGTTTTGCCATTTAAGGCTGATTTCCCCAGGCTGGGCTGTGCCGAGAGCTGCCTGGGACGGTCCCTCGGCCACTTGGTGTTAATTAAAATCTGTGCCCAGAGCGCTGTGGCTCCTCTGGGGGAGGAGGGGGAGCCCTCACCATCCCTTTGTTCCATGTCTTCTTTCACTACATCCACGGCAGAGAAAAGAGCCAAGGGAAGGGGTCAGGGCTCATCTGTGGAGCGATGTGCCTGGACTTGGATGGGCAGGATGAAACCTGTCCTGGTCCCAGAGGGGGCAGGCTCCAAGCAGGAGGCTCTGGTCCCATTGATCCAGCCCTGAGTGAAGGACGTGAGCTGAGCCCAGGCTGGAGCTGGGACACTCTTTGCCCTGCCAGGCTGTTGCCAGGACTGAGCCCAGGCTGTGCTGGGGCTGGAGCTGCCCCATACTTGGGTCTTCCTCATTCCTGTCACCCACAGCTGGTTGCTTTTTTCTTCCTCTTCCTTGTCCCCATCTGCCCCAAGCTCTTGCAAAACATGAGCAAGGGTTCCCAGAGAATGAGATGTGCTATGCAGCCCTCTCACAGCCTTGGGCAGTGTTCTGGGAACCAAAAGGGCTCCTGCAAAGCCCCATAGGAAAATCACTCACTCCCTGTTTTTTTCTGCCTGCTGACTTGCCTCTTCTTTGGGCTGAGAAACCATAAAGACAGTGGCCACTCTTTGTGTCCATCTGAGTCCCATCTGAGCCCCATCATAGCCCTGGTGGCCTCTGTACCCACTTGGCTTCCTCTCCTGCTCTGTGCTGCAGCAATGGAGCAGCAGAGGAAGCCATCTCTGTAACTGCACACTGCTCTGGCTCTGGTTTGGGGAAGGGAAGAGAGCAGGAATGTGGAAGACTCAACCCCATTTACTGTTAAAGGCTGGAGGAGGGAGAGGTGTGTTCATACCCCACCCTGCTCATGCCAGCAAAGGGTGCCTTGGGGACACCTGGGCCAGGGAGTCCCCAGGGCTGTGCCATTGCTCCAGTAAGTGCCACCTGCAGATACTTGAGGTTCTAATGGCACTCAAGTGCATTTTTCAAATATTCTCAGAGCTGATAACACCTCTGCAGCTCCAGAGGGGCTCAGTCCTACCCAGGCACACATCACCCACAAGGGACAGCAGAGCAGGCACCCCAGGGTGGCACAGGGACCAGAGAGAGCAGAGCTCTACAGTCCTCCTCAGGAGCAGGAGGAAACCTGACAACTCACTCAGCCACCTGAGTCCCATCATAATTTCTCTTTGCAGACCTTCACCCACAGCCCACCTGTGGTGGAATGAAGATGGATGTGACCTCACCAGTCCCAGATCAGAGCAGGTGAGGAGAGAGCAGGGTACCTTAATGAGTCAGGGGAGTGACAGCCAGTGCCTGGCACCCAGGCCTTTGGTTTGCCTTTCTCCTGAGATCTTATCACCTGCCAGCAGGAATGTGTGAAATGAGCCAAACAAAGCACATGTGGAAATACTGTCTTGAGTGAGGGATGGAAACTTTGAGGGCAATGGGACGAGAGGGAAATGAAATGCAGGGGGGCTTGGTGTCTCTGCTTTGTGGTGGTGCTTTGTGAGTGGACTCGGATGATATCAGAGGGATGATATAGTTGCAAACTTGGTCACTTGTTCCCAGGTTTGCTGCAGCTCTCGATGTGATCTGGTTGGGGCTGGTTGGGAGCAGCACCACCCTGAAGAAAGCCTGTGCTCCCTCCTTCCCCACTGCCAGCCCATCGTGAGTGGCACCACCCCACTGTTACCCCAGCCATATGGACCACAAACAAGCCTGGCACCAGACAAAAATCACCTGGCTCTCCTCCCATGCACCTGCTCTTCAAGGTGGGGGGAGAGGAACGGTCACTGAATTTCAATTCTGGTGGCTCTGTGAAAGGGCTGAGTGCTGTGTAAGTGCTGAATCAGCCCTGAAGGTTTATTTAATGCCCCATTTATGGATGGGGCATTGACTAGAGCAGGTCCCACTCCTCCGTCACTCTCTTCCCCGCCTGGGGAGAGCCGCTTGCGTCACGGCTCAGCACCAGCTGTGCAAACAGAGCCGGGGGCCAGCCCGGGCAGGGATGGGGTTGGGATGGGGCCCAGAGCAGTTCCTGGGTTCCTCTGCATCCCTCCTTCTAGGAATGGGCAAACCCTGCCTCGCCCATTCGTTCCCTGAGCATCCCTGTGCCTGCAGGGAGGGGAGCTGGTGCAGGTCTGGGGTCACTGCAGGGTGGGGATCCCCACCTTTGGGTGCACCCACAGCAGCACCAGCACAGAGATCAGACCCCTGTGACCTGCTGCTGGAGGTAAAGGGGGCTTATCCCCCAAACCCAAACCAGAATTATTTGCAGAGTCACAAGTGCTTTACATCACCTGGCATGGGCAGGAGAGTCACCGTGACTGAGGGCAATCCCTGCTCTCCCTGCCTCTGCTTCTCACACAGAAAACAAAGGCAGCACTATTCCCACTCTCTCCAAGGTAGGAGAGGTCACCTCTGTCAAAGGCTTGAAGCCCCTAGATGGAAAGTGCCATTAGCCCAGCAAAGATCAAAGTGAATTTCCCGGCATGCTTGGGTAGCCCAGGATCTCTTTTATTTCCTAGGTATGGTACGAGCAGAAAACTCTATCCAGCTGCTCCCCTGCCTGAATCATCAGAGACCAAGAAAAATCAATTCTCAAAGTAATTAAGAGGCAGTTGAAAATGCACCGTATGGCTCAGCACAGTGCCGTGTAACACCTGTGGGAGCCTTTTGCCAGGACAGGTAACCCCAGGGAGCATCCTTGAGGGAAAGGCCCCCTTGGAGGTGCATCACAGCCAAGGGGTCATTCAGTGGTATTTGGGTGGTGGTGGGGGTGGCGTGAGTGGGGCCAGAGGGCTGAGACAAGCAGAAAAACCCAGGGAGAATCAGCTTTTTCTCTTCCCCTTCTGTTTTTAGCTGGAGGAAATATCCCCTGAAACTGATGCCAAGCCTGGCTGGAGGGGAGGGCTGCTGCACTACTCTCTGTCCCTGCAGGGAAGCTCCAGCATAGGATTTAGCTGACACCTGTTCCACTGCTGTGGAAGAAGTGGACTCCAGAGATGCCCAGGGTGCAGGGCTGAGGCTGGGAGCCCGGCCGGCATCGCCTCAGGGTCTGGCTGTGCCGGTGTAATCGTGCTGTGCTGCGGAATGACCTTGGGCTGAAAACAATTCCACGCTCAGGCCTCACAGGCTGTTGCTATCAAGGTCAACCAAAACAGCCCTGGCAGCACGTTTAACCAGTGGGGGAAGGGAGGGCTTTGCTCTGCTCCGGCTGGGCCAGTGCAGCCCAGGGAGGGTGAAAGGTGGCAGGGCTGTGGGGCACCAGGATGGGGCTGGGCAGAGGGTGCCAGCCTGGCTGACAGATGCTGACCTGGCTGCCTACAAGGCTGGGAATGAAGCCTTGGCCTCCTGCTGCCTGTGTGAGCTGGGGGACCCTGGGGCCAGCATCAGGATGTGGAAATGCTGGCACAGGGATCAGCTCAGGGATGTGCAATGAAAGGGCTGGGGAAGGCATGGGGGCACGGAGAGATAGGGCTGGAGGCAGCAAGGACAGGCAGGGCTGGAGAAATAGGTGGAGAAAAATCTTCAACCCCTCCAGCAAAGTCCACTTATCAGGGACAGCAGGCTGTAAACCAGGCATGTGTGCCCTTCCACCACCTTGGCTACCTGGGCAGGGCTGGGCCCTTTCCAACAGCCTCGGCAAAATCTGGCCGAGGTTGTTTGTCTGTGCCTTGAAAATGGAAAATGGTGAATTTATACAGTTTTGCAGCATGATACAATGTAATAATTTTCATTCCTTGTGAATGGGAGGGATGCTCCAGGCGCTGTTAGCCCATCCATGCGGCTCCATGCTGCAGCGGATCAGGGGAGAGCCCCCTCGCATGTGGAGGTCTGTGAAGGGAAAGGCAGTCCTCTGTAAAAGGACTGATAGATCAGAGAGAGCTCAAGGATCAATACAAAGGAGCCTCAGGGAGGGGTGTATGAGTATGGAGAATGATGCTTAAAGGGGGAGAGTCAAGTCTGCAGCTTGTCAGGGATGAGCTGGCATCAGGGATGCAACGCAGTGAGCCAGGAAAATGTCAGGGGCTGTTTTGCTTCAGGTTTAATGCTGAATATGTTCCCATAAAGGGAGAGGTGGGGGCTGCAGTGAGGCCCCCAGACATCTCCAAAGGGAATGAAGGGTCTGGGGCTCCTGCTTAAATTTTACCTCCTGCAAATTCCCGTTACAGCTGATGCTGCAGGGAGAAAATTGAAAGAGGAAGGTGCTGAGATGGTCCCTGTGCCTGTGAAACACGGGATGTGGTCAGCACCTTTACTTCTTCCCCTTGGGGAGCGGGAAGGGAAAGGCAGTGCTTCAAAAAACCTCCAAGATTTTTGTGCGAGGGCGATTCAAAGAGACTATGGTGGTTTCAGAAGTTTCTACCTCTCTTCTCATTGTCACAACAGCAGGAGGGAGAGAAGGGAGGCCTGAGCACATGACAGAGTGAGAGATGGAAGAGCTGGCGCTGAAGGGGATGTGCAGAAATCTAAGCCAGAACTTCAAAAACTCCCAGAAATATTTTCCACCTTTGACCCTCCTCCTCCCAAAAGCATGACAGATGCCATCCCTGCATAGGCAAAGGGCTTCTCCTTTAGGGGAAGGGCTGGAAGAAGCGAGGGGAAAGCAGAGCTCACGTGCTGTCCCACAAGTGCAGCGATTCAAGCCCAGCCATATCAGCTGGCAAAGAGCAGGAGGATCCTCCCTCAGATAGTGTTGTCCAGAGCTGCTGTGAGCCAAGCACCAAGGACAAGCAGGGAGAGATGAAACAAAACATGGGAACTTGGGAGCTTATGATGTCTGCCCGAAGGTAACACGACGGCCGGGAAGCTTTTTGCTCAGTTCCCCTTTTTCTCTTCTCAGCTCTTGCAACATCCCAGAAGAGATGGGAAGAGAGCCCCAGCCACGGCCAGGGAGTTGGTCTGGCCCATCACACAGTGGTGAATGTGGTGACCTGCTGGTGGCTTTGCTGTCAAGGTGTCTTCAGCCTGGAAGGAAGCGGTGGCACCCAGCCATGTGCTACAGGCCACAACCTGCCATCCCACCAAGGCTAGACCTCGCTGTCCCTAAAGCCAGGAGACACAAAGCCGGTGCTGCTGCCCTCCGGATGCTGGCAGATTGATTGCCTTCTGATTCAGTCCAATAATCAAGAGTAATTGCCTGGCAGTTCCCTCCCTGCCTAATGGGGTGTCTCGCATCGTGGCTCCCCAGCCTGGCTCCGCCCAGCCTGCTCACTGGGATGCAGCAGAGCACAGCATCCCACCCCTCTCATGCACACCCCATCACCTGCCCAAGACCCCCATGAGCCCTGGTGGCCTCTCCACCTGGCTCTGACCTGATGCTCCCCATCCCAAACCCATCACCCCAGTGGTACTGTTGGATTTTTCTTGCTTTATCAGCACGCTCATGGACCATGCTTCCCAGCTGCGAGGGCCATCAGCTCTACCCATGCCTTGTGGCTCCCCTTATTTGACGTATAATCTTCTAATTAATAATCAGCCTTTTCAAAGTGGAATGCAAACATTAATTAATTCCCCGTGAGGCAGGTAATTAACAGCGATGACTCCCATTTTACTGCGAAGGAAGCTGCGATAGAGAGATCTTGCACGATCCACATTGAGGTGACAGAGGAATGACCGGGCAAAGGCAGCTCTGCTCCAGCATGGCGCTGCAGGAACCCTAGGCTGGGTTCCCTTCCACTGAGGGCTTCCTGTGGGGACTCTCCTGGGCTACTTCTTCTTTATCACTGTGGCCATCTCCAGTGAGGAGGGGATGGCATAATCCCAAAGTGGCCTGGCAGGACATGTCCATCACTGTGGCCATCTCCACATGGTGAGGATGGCCTGGTCCCACAGTGGCCAGGCAGGACACGTCCATCACCACAGCCTCCTCTGCCCTGCGGGATGAGGCATGGCCCTGGGGTGGCCCAGAAGAGCCCACAGGTCTCCTGTCCCTCTGTAGCACCCCCTCCAAAGCACCCACCTGGGTGCAGCCATGGAGCTGAATTTTGGGGCACCTTCACCACGATAAGGCACTCCTAGGGAAGGGGATGCCATCCAAAGGAAAAGGGTTTCCTCTTGTATTCCCCATCCATGCCTGGTGTCCCAGTGCCTCCCATCCCCCCAGGTAATTGCAAATCTCCATCTCAACAAGCTTTTGCAGGTTCCTCCTGCTGCTCTCCTCCTTTGTTCATCCCACAGCAGGAGTAATGAAGGGGGGGAATAATGCCTGGGTCACCTTCAGTGAGACCCACACAGGCAGTTCGGGGAGAGAGCCCCATCCTCACCCTCACCGTGATCTCTGCAGCTCCCTGATGACAAAGAGCTTGCTGGTGTGGTCTGCAAGACCTTGACTGCAGGCCTGACTCTCACCTCTATGATGCTGGACAAGGGGTATCCCATGGCGAACAGGCATTTTGAGCCTTTTTTTTCCCAGAGATTTTTTTTCTTTTTTTTACCTGTCACTACTGTTTTCAAACGGCTGAGATTACACATCCAAGGTCCCCACACTGAAGTCTGTGTGCTTCCAGCCGGCAACAGATTGCGACTGGCTGCTGCTACTTTACTTACAGGACTGCTTAATTAACTTGATTAATCAGCCCGTGTTCGCACAACACTCTGGAGACGCAAAGCCCTCTGGTTGCTGCTGCCTGCTGCTCCACGGCCGCTGCCCTCGCCTTTATTCCCGACCAGTGCTGGATGGTCACAGGCAACAAGAGAATTGCAGAAAGGCAGCCTGGGCTGGAGCAGCCACGTCTCCTACTCCAGCAAGGTTTGGATCAGAGGACAGAAACAAATATTGCTCCAATCTGACCAACCCACTGCTCCCGTGGTGTCCCCTGCCAGCACGGGGCACGATGGAGAGCGGGGACCAGGGTCTCCTGCTTGAGCCGACGCCTGAGTCAGAGCCAGCGGAGCGTCCCCTTCTCCTACATCTCGCTGCCACCGTAGGCACACGGTCTTTAACAGCGCCCGGTGGCGCCGGCGGCATTCCCGGTTGCCCGGGCGGGTCCAAGGGCCGAGGGCCTGGTGGCGACTGGCAGGAGCCGGTGGCCTCCGCTTGCTGACATCAGCAGTGAACTTGGCCCCGCGTCCCGCTCGCCCCGCTCCCGGCCGGGGTCACCGGTGCCTGCCCGGCCCAGGGGTGCAGGTGACGGGCGCTCCAC
>VXBQ01017480.1:169878-220711 GCA_013400175.1 Phainopepla nitens
CGCCATGTTCCGCTGCGGAGAGGTGAGTGAGTCGGGGCCTGTGGGGCTCAGCTCGCCCCCCGCTTCCCCTCCGGACCGGCCCCTCGGGGCGCCGGTACCAGGGGCTGCTGCGGGGCTGGGGGAGCCCGGAGCCCTCAGGAAGGGAGCCGGGCTCGGGGGCAGGGAGGGCGCGGGAATCGCCCTGGCCGGGTGTCTCCGAGGGGCTCACAGGGGCTGTGAGGCGCAGCAGCCCCGCTCCCCCTCAGGAGCTGCCCTGGCGTTAGTGCCAGTTTGGGCTGTGGTTTCGCCGTTAAGGTGAGAGTGCGTTGCACAAGAGCTGTGGGTGATGTTGGGCTGCAGTGTTGGTGTGTGTCTGTATGTGTAAACAGATATATATAGCCGCATATATATGTATATATGCATGGTTATATAACTCGTAAGGTTATTGAAACGGGTGGTGCATGGAGGAAGGATGTGGAAAGAGATTGCTGTGATATATTTAGGAAAGGATCATGGACAGTCACTTTCCCAGTTGCAAAGTAAGTAGAATGAATGGAAATGTTAGCCAATGGTGAAAGACGACGTGAAAGTACCATGGTTTTGTGTGAAGTTTTATAGTACCTCTATATTCTCCTTTTCTTTTTCCTCTTTTTTTTTTTTTTTTTTTTTCACCAGGAGGTCGTAAGTGAGGAGAGTGAGGAGGAAAGCAATGGAGTCAACTTGATGGAATTCTCAGATGAGATCCTTCTGCACATCCTCAGCTATGTCCCTTGCACAGACTTGGTCCTGAATGTCAGGAGAACCTGCAGGAAACTCGCAACACTTTGCCTTGACAAGAGTTTAACACATACAGTTCTGCTTCAGAAGGACTATAAGGTGGGAGAGTAGCTTGCTTCTTCTGTTAGCTGTGAAGACAAACCTGACTTCTGAAAAACAGTGCCAAGAAGTAGAACTTTCCAATGTGTATGTGTAAATAGACAGCTCCTGAACTCTGACATCAAATGCAGAATAAGCTGTTTTATAAAAGCATTTATTTTCCAGAATGCTTTGTTAGAACAGCTCTGTGCTTCCTTAGTTATATAAAATACTGTCAGTGAAAACTTAACTTCTCCGTATTTCTTGAAGCTAAAATGAAAGTAAACATGACCTGCCTTTTGCAACTGTGGTGGTGTAAAATTACCATTTTATCAAAATATGTTTTCCATGCTGTTGTGCAAAAAAATCTCGTGCATGTTGCTGTCAGGCATGCAGTCAGCAAAGCCAGAAATTGTGTGCATGTTATAACAAACACAAAGCTTGGGAAGAAAGGATGATAGGAAGAAAGGATGATTTAGTGGGAACTGTATCAGCCAGTGCAGGCAGGGGAAAGCCCCCTGTGCTCATTTCCAAAAGAGGAAACTGAATGAAGAAGAATGGAAGCATTCTTCTTTCAATTCGAGTTTCTGCACATAGCCAGTTCTGCTGAAATAGCTTTGCTGGTAGAAAATTGAAGTGGTTTTCCCTTCCACTCTCAGCTGTTGAACACTCTGTAATGCAGAACTGCAGAAGCAAAAGGAATTGTAATCCTGAGAGTCCAAAGCACGGCAGCGTGATAATTCTTAGGCTGTGCTGTCATCCCCAAACCTTTAGATGAGCCACATAATCCAAGTACGAGCCACTCTTATCCCCATCTCCAGCCAGGAAACTGAGCCAGTGCCCACCATTGCCGTGTCTCTCGCTGAATGTGCTTTTGTTTGGGTGCAGGTGAACAAAGACAAAGTGAAGCAGCTGATGAGGGACATTGGGAAGGAGATCTACCAGCTGAACATGGCCGGGTGCTACTGGCTGCCCAGCTCCACTATCGACCACGTGACACGGTGCAAGAACCTGGTGAAGCTGAACCTGTCGGGGTGCCACGTCACCTCTCTGCGCCTCTCCAAGATGCTCTCCACGCTGCAGCACCTGCGCTCCCTGGCCATCGACGTGAACCCGGGGTTTGATGCCAGCCAGCTGAGCAGCGAGTGCAAAGCCACCCTCAGCCGCGTCTCGGAGCTGAAGCAAACCCTGTACACGCCCTCGTACGGTGTCGTCCCGTGCTGCACCAGCCTTGAGAAACTGCTGCTTTACTTCGAGATCCTCGATCGCTCGCGGGAGGGGTTTATGCTCTCTGGGCAGCTGATGGTGGGCGAGAGCAACGTGCCCCATTACCAGAACCTCCGCATCTTCTACGCCAGGCTGGCTCCTGGCTACGTCAATCAGGAGGTGGTGAGGCTGTACTTGGCAGTGCTGAGTGACCGGACCCCTGAGAACCTCCACGCCTTCCTCATCTCTGCCCCCGGCAGCTTTGCGGAGACGGGAGCCACCAAAAACCTCCTGGACTCCATGGCCCGAAATGTTCGTCTGGATGCTTTACAACTGCCCAAAGCCTGGATTAACGGCTCTGGGCTCCTGCAACACTTGAAGTTCAACAACCCCTTCTACTTCAGCTTTAGCCGATGCACCTTATCTGGTGGGCACCTGATCCAGAGGGTCATTAATGGTGGGAAGGATCTCAAAAGCCTGACCAGTTTGAATCTCAGTGGCTGCGTTCACTGCCTGGCCCCGGAGTCCTTGTTTCGGAAAGCGGAAGATGACATTGACAGCAGCATTTTGGAAAGCCTGGTAGTGTCTTGCTGCAACCTGAGGCACCTGAACCTCTCTGCAGCTCACCATCACAGCTCTGAAAGCTTAGGGAACCACCTGTGCCAGCTCCTGTCCAGGCTAAAGCACCTGCTCTCATTAGCACTACCAGTTTGCTCCATCACAGATGTTGCTGCAAGCGTGGAGAAGCCTCCCACCACACCTAATTTGGTGCCCCAAACATTTGGAAGGAAAGTTCGGATTGGGATACAGACATATCCAAGGAACTTAGGGGACCAGGCAAATCAGAAGATCGAGTCTTCAGTGTTTTGGGCTCTGATGGGAAGCCTCCGGTTTTTGGAAACCTTGGAGATAATTGGGTCCAGTTTCTCCTCTGCCATGCCCCGTAACGAGCCAGCAATTCGGAACTCGTTGCCTCCCTGTGTCCGGGCACAGAGCGTGGGGGATTCAGAGGTGGCTGCCATTAGCCAGTTGACTTACCTGCAGAGCCTCACCTTAGCACAGCTGCCAAATATTCTCACGGGCTCTGGGCTCGTCAACATCGGGCTGCAGTGCCAGCACCTGCGGACTCTTTCCTTGGCCAACCTGGGCATGATGGGCAAGGTGGTCTATATGTCTGCTCTCATGGACATGCTGAAACACTGCAAGTGTTTGAGAGATCTCAGGTGAGGGGCTGCCCTTGAACATCTCCCGTTTCACTTGTGGATCTTCAGAAATGTGATGTGTGGTTTATTTTGGCTACTATTAAAAGTGTTCCGGTCCAGAGTAGCTGCAGTGGTTTGAAAGCTGGATATTTTCCTTCCTGACTTGTGGAGAATGGGAAGGCATTGCATGCTGTCCTTGAGGGCTCAGGATATGCCCTTTGACCAGTGTTTTAGGAGCAAAAAGTGCTGTGACTGCCTTCCTTTTAGATAAGGAAGAGTGCATGCTGCTTATTTGGGAGCTCGCAGCTTGCCAGGGCTGGTTAAATACTACATGCCTTTGATGACTTTTTGCCTTTGTTTACGTGCACACCTCTTAAATTTTCAGGAAGGAGGAGACTCCTGCATTGTCTAGATAATGTAGAGTTTTCTTTGGGTTTCCCAACGAGATATTTGTCTGCCTTGGGTTTGTATGAAAATCTCGCCTCTTTATTTTTTAATTTATTTTCTTTATGATGTACTGAAAACATTCCAGTTTTAGAGTTTGTCCTGTTGGTGTTCCTCTCCTAGTAGGATTTAGAGGATCCTACCAAGGGCCTGATCCTAAAGAGTGCACAAAGGAGCTTCATGGTAGCCAGAATTTGCTTGTGAAGGGAAACTGATGGTTTCATTGCACTGGTCCAGATGAGCACAAATGTTATCACTTTAGAGAGATGGGTTTTTTCTTCTTTTTTTTTCCCCCAAAATCAGCCTCTTCCAGTGGAACTGCAGAGCCTGTCGGTCCCATTGTCCCCCTTTGTTCACAAAGCTCCAAAGTGCTGTGCAGTTGACACCAAGGTCACAGTTCTGTTACTGTGGCTGAAATTACTGCTCATCAGCTGAGACTGGTGCTTGTGTGCCTGTCCCTGATCCACTGCAATAGTGAGGGGATCCAGGGGGGCCCAAACACCTCAGGAGGGTTTTCATTTTCCACCACTTCCCATTTATAACGGGAGAGGAGTGTGCTGGTCTCTCATCCAAGGGGTGGCAGCTGTTGGGAATTTGGTTGCTTGAGTTACAGGAATGTGTCTTTAACCTCGAGGAGAGTAAATAGCCATGGAGGAACTGAGGGCTGGGGAAGGAGGTTTGGATGTGCAGTGTTGCTGTGCTGGTCCTGTAGCTTCCTGAGGCTTTGAAATGGAGGCCAAGAGTGATAGAGAGAGGAGGCAGTGCAGAGCCTGGAATAAAGGCTGCAACGGGGCTGTCCTTGTACTACAGTTGGGTGGAAGCTGTCACGCTCCTTCCCTGAGTAAAGTCCAAGGTTTTGTATTGGCTTAAGATGGTTTTAGAAATTATCACTTCCTCCTGATAACGTAGTTTCTTTTTGATTTGTCTAATTTCCTGCTGTTTCCACCCGTTTTTTCCCTTCCCGGTTTTCCAGGCTGAGGAACAAGTTGAAGGGGCTATTCCAAAGCAACATTGCCATCTAGCGAGTGAAGGGCGGCATTGCAGGTGTGGCTGGTGTGACCCAGAGATTCCCCTGCGAACCTGGATCCTGGACATTCTGTGCTTTTTGTCCTAAATTTACAGTGCCCCGATAATGATGATGTTGAAAAATTGAGGAGGCTGCCCATTCTCTTAATATGAATTTTACCTTATTACCCAAAGTGCAGATATGCTCTCAGGTTCTCTTCAGGCAATGCCGCCTGACAGCAGTTGCAGGCTGAGACTGAAACAGAATTTATCAACTAACAGGATTAAGTTGCTGAGATACCCCTGCATACTACAAAGCCTATGCAGAGATTACCCAGATCAAGTTGGGCCCGACAGCTTGTTATCACCCATGGATTAACCTTCTTGGAGCTCTTGGCTTTCCTGACCCAATGACTGAGATTCCCAAGTGCTCTGAAGCCTGGTAGTAAATCTGCACTAAGCAGATGAACCCTCCTGGTGGCACAGGCCTCAAGCAGGTTCAGCTCCCTGCAGGCTGGTTTCTGTGAGGGAGTCACCCACGTATGCTGCTGGTTAAAACACAGACCCCTTGTTGGCCAGGTATGGCTTCACTGTGTCATTGTCCTCCTGGATCCTGATGGAGGATCCTGTCTTTCTTCCTTGAGCCAGATGTTTAAGGTAAAGGTTGGGTTGATGATGGTTGTTCTTCCTGTGGGAAAGCAGTAGCTCTGATCCTTTGCCAGGGCTCATTGTGGTCACTGTGTTGGCCCCAGTTCTGCATCAGCCTGTGTGCACTGTGTATTTTTCATGCCTGCTTCTCCCCAGGCAGTAAACTGAAGATAGGACCAGTTTGGGCAGTGTTTGTACACTGGAGCAGAAGGTCCCTAAATCCACACCACCTGCTTGGTGCATGTCAGGTACAGAAGCCAGGCTGTGCTTTTAAGACCAGAATGGATCTGCTGCTCAGACCCAAGGCTTGTCTTACCCACTATATTTTGTCAGAAACTTGTGAAACCGGGGTTACTCCAGTGTTACTCCCCATGGGCGCCGGAATTCTGCCTTTTAGTGCCATATTTGTGCCCTTGTCCTTCAGGATTGCAGGCACAGCTTGATCCATTTGCCAGCCCCCCATGAATGTGCTGTGTCTTTCCCTCTTCTCTGAGAGCCCCAGGCGTGAATTGCCCATTGAGTTGTTTTTGTTTATTCCTGCAGGCTGGAACAGCCGTACTTCTGTGCAGGAGCCCAGTTCTTCCAGGCACTGAGTCACTGCTCCTCTCTCCAGCGGCTTTGCATCGTCTCCCGGAGCGGGACTCTGCAGTCTGACGCAGTGATGTCATTCATGGCCAGCTGCCTTGAGGTCATCATGTGCCACATGTTTATGGGAGAACCTGTTACCGTTTGCAGAAATCTCCAGCAGTCAATTGTCCGGAGGTGAGTGCGGAAAGGCGTGGATGCGGGATTTCTGGAGCTGTTGGAGATTTATCTCCATTGCCTGGCTTGCCAAGGTTTATATGGTTTGGAGCTCTTGTTCCAAGGAGCTAATAGGTAGTGTGTAACTGTTTGGCACGTAAGCCAGCCTCTTACTTTAATAAGAGTGAATCAGTGAAATATTTGAAGGTATTATATGAATTTTTGATTCCATTCCCACCCGTGTTCTCTGCAGTTCCACTGGCCGAGTTGAAGTTCTGGATGCAAAGCTCCATCATAAATCAAATGACACTTTTTGTGTAAACAAAACATCTGCCGACATTTTAAGTACTGAGAGATTTGACCTTGAAGCTTTCCTCCTTTCCCACAAGTGACTAAGATAATTCTCTGTCCTCTAATCACTTGTAAATGTCACTTACTGATAATCCCCTGGGCAATTCAAAGCCTTTAAAGGGTTGTTGTGAAGGGTTTTTTTCTTCGGAGGGTGCGTGAGGGAGAGAATTGGTACAAACTGCCTTTGCACGTTTGGCAGTTCTTAAATGCATTTTGCTTGGCCCCTTGCAGCGTTCTGAGGCTCACGTGGTGGGAAACGTTTGTGTGTGAGCCGTGAACTGCATTTGAAAAGAGAGCTTTTAATTACGCCTGGCATTTGGAAATCTTCTAATAATGGCAGTCATCTTACAAAATATTTCCCATGCAGCAGACTTTCCATTATTATCTTTTTTTTTTTCTATAAGGCTATTTCCCCGCCTTCAGTCTGTTTTCTTTGTCACCTACTGCTGCTGTGCCCTGTTAAGCTCTAATAAAAATTTCAAATCACACGGCGTTATTAGTGCATCCTAAAGGGTGCTCCTCCCCGCCAGCCTTCCTCCAGCTTCAAACTAACTTATTACACTTGGCTTGTTTCCGTGGATCAAATCCAGAGAAGGCTGTGACTGTATTAGCTCCCTACCAAACTGCTCCTGAGATTGTTGCTGCCTCTGAAAGCCTCTGTGTCCTTCTGGGGTAGGGACTGTTGGAAACATCTGAGTAAACTCCTTGTGATGTGACAAGGATTCTTTGAGTTTGTTTTTACACGTATCTGTAAAAAAATCCCTGGGTTGATTTCAGTTGTGCTTTGGGGATCCTTAGAAAGAACCAGAAATCTGCAGTTTTCGTTTTTTATTTTCCCTCCCTCCTGAGGTGCTGTTGCAGCGCTGCTCAAAATTTTAATGTCCACTTGCTGAGCAGAAATACACCATTCTGCTGTTTTTTCTCCCTCTTTTTCTCTGTCATGGACTGATTCTCACTCCATTCTCTACCTCTTTATAATCTAAACCCTGGGAACTTTCCAAAGAGCAGCTGATGCCTTGTGGAAATGTTAAAAACTGTTTTTATATTTAGCTACAGTTCTAGCTGTCAAACTTATTTTCTTCTTTTGTATTTTATTAATAGAGACACTTGTATGAAAACAGGGTTTTTTGAAGGTTGGGTTTTGGGGTTTTTTTTGCTTAGGAGAGCATCTGCTCCCACTGCAAATTCTGCACCTGAAGTCATAATCCTCTGTGACATTGTAATTGGTGGCTCTGGAAACGATTTTGATGTCACCTAAGATTATGACTTCAGGAGGAGGATAAGCAGTGGGAGCAGATGCTCTCCTAAGCAACAAAGATCCTGTTCTCATGCAACTGTCTCTAGTAATAAAATGGAAGAAACAAAATACAGAAAATGATGTGTATGCAAAGCCTGGAGCCTTCCACGAGCCATCAGTGAGTCTTTAACCACGTGACTTCTCCAGCGATTCCATTCTCATCCTTGCACAATTGTGCCTTAGGATGGGGTCAGGAATTGACTTGCTCTTGACTGCATTTTGTCTGCTACTCCAAGGCAGAGAGATGTGCAGTAAAATCTGTGTGAGCTTAAACCTGTGGCTAAGGCTCCAATTTACACAGCATGACTTCCTCTAAGAGTGTGCACCTGGTGTCTCTTTAATCCAAGTTTTACACCAGGCAGCAAGTTGGAGGTTATCTGTCCTTGTGCCAGAATAAGATGAGGTGATTTATGCTTATTTTTTTCCATTTGTTTGGAGTCTGTGTTGATGCTGCATGTGAAACATGGGGAGTGGGTGGGAAGGAGGAGGTGAGAGGAGGGACCTTGAGCCTTCATTTGCTCCCTTTCTTGAGCTGGGGCAATTGATCCATGTTCCTCAGGTCCCACTGAGGCTCAGGGTTCCTGTTTTAGGCTGAGAGACAGTTTTGAACAGCAAGATGGGGTGAAAGTGATTCACATTCTCCCAATGCCTCCCAAAAAAAAGAAGAAATGTGAGTGGGAATGGGAAAGACCCAGGGCTGGGCATGTATCAGGAGTTTGCTGCAGTAGGTAGAGCTGAGAGGGCTTGAAAATGCAGTAGAGTGCAGGGCAGTCCTTTCTCAAGTGTGGGTGCACAGGAGGGTGTGGATAGCAGAAGAGGCCAGAACCTATGTGGGGAGAGCAGAGTGGTTTCAGCTGTGGAACTGTTCTGGAAAATGGTGAATATACAGGGTGTGGTGATGGGAGCTTGGGAATTAAATCTGCTGCATCACAGCAATGGCTTAAAGCCTGAACTGCTTCTCAAACTCTCCTTTTTTTACTGTAAAAGGAGGTTAGTGTGATGTATTTCTGTTCCACTGGCCTGAAAAGAGAGGTTGTTCTTGTGTCTCTTAGTCTTGTGACAGCTTTGAACCAGACCCTGTGGTGTCCAGCTTTCTGGTGAGCAGTTTCTGGTTGAAGTTTGCTGCTATTTGGGACAAACTAATTCGTGTGTTTGAGTCATTAAAAGCCTCTGATTCAGTTCTGGCTCTTTTGCAATGAAACACAATAAGCAGAACAGGGCTCATCTGGAGCCTCATCAGCAAACAGGAGGCTTGCAAGGGCAAGGTCTCCTCTGAGCTGTAGAGAAGACTGTAAAGATTGTTTCCCTCTGGGCAGATAAATCATTGCAGTGTTTTTCTTTATTCTTTTTCCTTCAGTGTGAATGGGAGGGGGGAGCTCCTTTATGGTTCAGGGAGATACTCTGCACATAAGAAGGGCGTAGTGGTTAGAGTAGATGTGCCTTGAGTGATCCATATCCACTTCCCTGATCTTCCTCAGGTTTCACATGTGACATTGGTCTAGTCTCAATTTCTGTGTAAATTGACATTTTTTTCCCTATCACATGGTGCTCAGCTGCTGCCACACTTCAGATAGCAGCAGATCCAACGAAGACAATGTTTTCCATTTTATGCTTGGACCCAACCTTTGCTGCAGTGCTCAGCTCCAAACACATGTTGTCCCTGTTTAAATAACTCTTCTGTTCAAACCACTGCAGCATTAATTCCACAAACACTAAAATACCACAATTTGAGGCACTGTGGTTGGAGGTTCAGGCATGACCCCAGACCTGCTGCTGTGCCAAGACTCTTCTTTGCAGAAAAGGTAAATTTGCTTTGCCATTTTGGGCTGAGCTGCTGTGCTGGGATTGTTTCTAAATTCCTGCACGGACCCGGGTGTCCAAAGGCAGGTCCAAGGGGATGAGCCTTCCAGGAGCTTTCCCAGTCTTTTGGGAAAAGATGCGTGTTATTTTGTGTTATAACACCGTTTCCACAGTGTTGTTTTGTGGAAGAGTCAGTAGATGGAGCTGTGAGCCACGGAAGGTTCCCACCATTTACCAACGGGCTGCATGCTAAATAATCGTATTTATATGCTGGTATGTCTCTGCCCCAAAAATCCTGCGGGCAAGGAATTTGGATGACTTCAGACTTGCACAGCTACGTGGTGTGGTTAGCGGGCACTTCACAAATGTGCAGGAGAAGTTGCTTTCTTGGTGCTTTCCTTGCCATCAGAAAACAGGCTGGAAGAGGGGATGGGAAATGCTTCCCTTGGCTTCAAGGACAGATTTTTATTTTCCACTGTGTGCCTTTAGAATTTTGTCGGTTTTAGCTGAAGTGTTTAGATAGCTCCTATCATTGTAGTGATTTCAAGGACTCTACGACACCAGACAATACAAGCCAGTGAAAAGTCCTTGGAAAAGCACCTTGGAAAAAGATCAAGAAAGCTACAATAAACTAAAAACAAACAAACAAATAAAAAAAAAAACAAAGCAAAACAAAAGACCTCTGAGAACACAGCATCATTAGGAATTCTTCATAAAGAAAGGGGGAAAGAGTCAAGGTGTAGAGGTGAGCTGTGATTTATAGAAATGGAATCCAAGGGAAAAACCATGGTGCAGCTGGAGTGTGTTTTGGGGTTTTGAGTGGGCAGCTGGGCTCAGCTGTTCATGTCTCCTAAAAGTGCTGTTGTAAATTCCTGGAGTCTGAGAGCTGTTGGGAGATGGTGCAAAGGGCTGGGGTTGTGGAGCAGCATCCCCCCAGAGCTGTGGGGTCGGAGTGGGGACGTGGCAGTTCTCTCTTAAGCTCTCTGCCCCTGTTCCCCAGCCACACTGGTACCTCTCTCCAGCAAATGGCTTTGCAAAGCACCTGAGCAACCCAGCACTGGGGAGGCCACACCTTGAGTCCTGGGTTCAGTTCTGAGCCCACCACTTCAGGATGGACATTGAGGGGCTGGAGTGTGTCCAGAGAAGGGAATGGAGCTGGGGAAGGATCTGGAGCACAAGTCCATGGGGAGAAGTTGAGGGAGCTGAAGGTGTTTAGCCTGGAGGAAAGGAGGCTCAAGGGGATCCTTCTGTGTTTCCATAACTCCCTGACAGGAGGGTGCAGCCAGGGGGATGTCGGGCTCTGCTGTCAGGGAGCAAGGGACAGGACAAGAGGAAATGGCCTCAAGGTGTGCCAGGGAAGGTTCAGGTTGGATATTAGGAACAATTTCTTCACCAAAAGGGTTCTCAAGCAGTGGTGGAGTCTCCATCCCTGGAGGGATTTAAAAGGCATGAGGATGTGGCACCTGGGGACATGGTTCAGCGGTGACCACGGTAGTGCTGGGGGAATGGTTTGGCTTGGGCTTAGGGGGCTTTTCCACCATAAACAATTCTGTTACTCAGGTCACTCTTGGGGTAACCAGTGCTGGAAAGTGCAGAGAATTTTTCTCATTTGGATCAATCTCACTGTTCTGGGGATTCACACTCAGAGGAAGAGAAACACAAACTTACCCTGCCTTATGCCTGTGTCTGGTATGAGCACCGCTTGGTTTGAAGTGACTTTCATTATAAGATTCCTGCCACTTTCTAGGAAGAGCTTTCAACCTAAATTGGATCTTCCTGTTCAGTCCTCTGTAGCATTACCTAAATAATCCCCATGCTCGTTATTGTCCTTTTTTAGCATGAAACTCTTGGCTGGATCTTCCCTTTTTCTTAAACTGCTGATTCCAGTGGCCCTGTGTGGCTGTGAGTGCTGTGAGCTTGCTGAAAGGGTGAAGCAGCCTCCTGGGATTCAGTTGCAGAAACAGGGCTTCCAGGTGGGCGCACAGGGCTGAAATTGAGTATTGGAAAGTGCTGAGTGAGCCAGTCTCTCTCCTGGCATTTACCACAGGACTGAGTTGTCACAGATGAATTTTTGCTCACCTCAGGGCCAAGTATTCCCCCTTGCCCTGGATATCCCTGCAGCATTCTGCTTGCCTGGATTCTCATTGTGCTCTCAGCCTCATAAAATCCTTTTGGGGATCCCTTTTACTCTTAGAGGGGTTGGAGGGGGCTCTAGGGGCAGCAGGTGATTGCAAGATCATCTTTGAATTCAGCCGAGTCCTGCAGCGTCACTCTCGCGCTGCCCACCCGACTGCTGCAGTCCTACTGGTGCTGCAAGAAGCTGCTGTGAGCACCTAGGGCTTATTCAAGATTTTCAAGCTGGTTTTGCATCCCTTCAGCACCTTCTCTTCCTTCTGACCTAAAGAAGCCCCTGTGTGTACACTGCTGGCCTTCCTGGTCCCAGAGCTGCTGGCCGTGGCTGCTGATCCCAGCGTGCTGAGGGCTCCAGCCCCGCACAAGTGGGATTGCAGAGGACTTAATGTATCAGCAGGCTGGTGTAGTGAATCATTAGCATCCTGCTCAAGCTTTCATTGTCTGTTTCATTTCCTGCTCTTGGAAACCCCTGAATCATTCTGTCACAGACTGAATAACAAACTGCATCCTTGTCGGCTTGCGTTGCCCAAGGATTCCTTGGCGGGCTTGGCGAAGGTTGAATGCATGAGGTGTGGCCCAGACACCTTTGCTTGTACCAGGGATGTTGTTTCTGGGTGAGTTTAAAGACTTTGCAAGCCAGCAGGGCTTGTGGGACCATCCCCAGTTTGCCGTATTAATTTATCTTCGTTTGGGGGTATTCACAAACCCCCTTCTTTAAATGCATTCCTGTGGCTGACCCAAATGCCTCGTTCTAACTGCCAGCTCGTGTGTTTTGAAAGGAATTCAGTTCTGAAACCTTCCTCAGCAGGCAGATTGGTTTGTGCATGAAATAACTTTCAAGGATTGTCCTCTCTCTCTTGGCTGAGAAATAATATTGGAATAGCACTGTCGTGCTTTCTCTTCATGAGGGTGTAAAAGGCTGAACGGAAGCATTAACTGCAGCTTTAAAGCATTTCCATAGTAAAATAAATCTAATTGAGCAGTTATTGCAGTAGCTTTTTAATTTGTGGAAGAGATTAGGAAATAACTTTCAGCTTGCTCTGGCAGAGCACTCCCCTAGGACGTGTCCTGGGCGCTCTGGCATCGCTCCTTGGGTTCTTATTCCCTCCCCCTCTAATTGTCCGGTCACATTTGAGTGATGCAGAGTTCAGCTGGCAAAATAACATAGGAACCTCAGTCTGCAGGCGTGTTTGATACAAACCTCAGTTCACAGGAGAAGTAGCAGAGTGCCATTCATGCCTTACAGGGAAACCACAGCAGAGAGATGTAATTTGCCTCGGCTCAGGATGAGTCTGATGTGTTATTGCTCCTTCCCTGTGGCTCAGCGCAGAGGCAAAGGAAGAAGCTGCGTTGAGGATAATGGGAGAGTTGGCAGTGATGTGTGTGAGTGATTTCCAGAGTCCCATCTGCACCCCTTGGTCTCAGGTTGGAGACTGCAGTGGTGGGACTTGGTGTGGAAAAGCCAGCAGCTTTGGGAGAGTGTTGGTTTGTCTACATAGATGTGAAGATACCCCTAAAGGAAAACACTTTATTGCAAAAATATCTCATTGTGTGCAGTTAAGAGCAACCAGAGGAATCTGAACATCTTTCCTTGGGAACTTTTCAAGTCCGTTTCTGAGGTTTGGAAATAAAGTCTGCTTAGCACTGGCACTCTGGCAGGGCTGGAAGGGAGAATGGCACTAGAGAATGGATCTGCTTTAGAGTCAGTGTGGGGAGGGTTTGGACCCCCCTGAGAGGCTTCTGGGGGATGAGTGTGAGGCAAAGGTTCTCCCTGCTCCCAGGGGAAGGGGCCTGGGAGAATCCCACCTACAGTTTCTTTGGTGAGGCCAAATCTTCTTTGGAAGATGCTCTGCAGTCGCTTCTTTGGCAGTCACTGTAAGCAAGGAGAGATTTGCAGCTCCCTGGTACTGAGGTCAGGGCACGGCCAGTGGAACAAATCTGAAGTGTTTGCCTGGCCTTCCCTGAGAAGATGAGAAAAGTGTGTGTGTGTGTTTGTTGGGTCATGCTGCTGCCAGCTGCTCCAGCTTGTCCTGGCACTTCCTCCATTCCACCATGCCATGCTTCAGGAAGGGAGTTTCCAGCCTGGCTCAGGTATGCTGGCTGAAGCTTTCAAGACAGATGCCACACTTGAACTTCGAGGTGTGAGCAAGTCTTCCAGTGAAAACAGGCTGTGCCTGGCAGAGGATTAACAGGGCTTTGTGCACGTAGGTGAGAAAGCTGCATACAGGGCAAAAAGTGACTTGGTCTGAAACCTCTGCTCCTGAGAAACTTGTGCTTCTCCAAAAACAGCTCATCAGCCTGGGGGGAAGGTCAAAACAGAGAGGGGAGAAGGTGTGTGACAGCAGCAGAGACTGGTTTGCATTTGTGAGAGGTGTGCCAACCAGAGTCCCCAATCTGCTTTGTCTCTGCTGTGCTCTGTTCCCCCAAATCAAACTTCTCATTTCCTTCCTTCCTTCCTTCCTCTCCTGCTCTAGAGCTTCTTTTTTTCCATAAACTTAGTGTGGTTTGTGGAGGTCAGAGATCTGCCCTTGATCCATTCCTGATACACTATTTCTTGACTTCATCTGCTGTGTGCTGCTTTTGTTGGCAGTGTTTAATTATCCTGGTTGTGAGCCCTGGGTCCTGCTTGCCAGCCTGTGTGAAGTGGGATGTGCTGAAATGTCTGATTTGGCTTAGGACTTTCCTTGGGTTTCTGTGGAAATCTCAAGGGGAGGAGCATTCTTCAGCCCCAAATACTGCTTTATCCTTTCCTTACAAGTAAAGGAGGTTTGAGCAGCACCTAATGCAGAGAGCTGTCACCTTCCAGGGTCTGTGGGGCAGAGGGTTGCAGGGGAGGTGTAATCCATCTTTCCAGGCTGGCTGGTGAGATCCCCCATGGCTTTGGGCTACCCTTTGGAGCTATCAGCAGGTGGAACCTCCTGGGGACTCACTGTCCTCTCTGGAGAGGCACCAGTGTTTGCCAGGAGATAACTGCATTCCAGGGAGGGACTCTTTTGTCTTGTTAAAATCGAGGAAATCTGATCAAAGTGCAGCCTTGCTTTAGACTTTTTCTTTTTGACTTTGTCCCTGACCTACATATTGGATCCTGCCACAGTGGTTGGAAGTAATTGAGAGTGTAGTGTTAGGCTATTTACCAAGCTGTTCACTTGAAAATAACCTTACTGAGTCCAGTCCACACCTGTTCTGGGAGAATTCTGGAGACAAATAGCAAAGCATCATTAACCCTTTCATCCACATACAGCCAGTTCAAGATCTAAGAGCAGAGAGATGCTGTACCTCTGCTGCTGCCAGGAGGATTTTGTGACACAGGGTGTGCTTCACCATTTGTTTCCCAGCTCTGTGGATGATTCCAACCAGCTGCTGAGGCCAGGTCTGCTCTGTATCCACATCCACATCAGGACACTTAAGAAACCTCCTTGTGGAAATTCCTGCTGTGGGTGGTTGTTGGTTTGGTGTTGATTCTGCTGGACCAGAGGTTATGCTGGAAAATATACGTGGTGGGGGGAGGGAGGTGTTTTCTTTGTTATCCCAGTGGTTGTTTCTGATTAAAGGATCTGTTTTGAAGGGGCTGCTAGTCAGTTGCCTAGAAAACTTGCTTTCATTTAATTAATCATGATGAGTTTAGTCTGGAGGTTTTGTAGGAGAGAGCAGGCAAGCATATCCTTGGCTTTTTTCCCTTAAAAAAAACCCCAAACAAAACAAAACAGAAAAAAGCAGGCCTTCATGTCTGAAACTGCAGCTCTTTTGTCTCCCCAGGTCAACATCCTTCTCTGTCCTTCGGGTTTTAATTTTACAAGCCTTGCGTTTGCAGAGGTGGATGGAGTTTGAAGTCCATCCAGGTGTGGAATGAGGAAAGAACCCTCAAGAAGATTACAGGAGCTTTTCTGGAACTCATTAACTCACTCTCTTCCCCTTCTTGTTATCTCCTCCCCATGCCTGGGGCCTTTCGAAGTAGTGCTCTAAGTGCCTCTCACTTAATCTAGCCCACCTGGACAGGTGTATGAAGAAAGGAATTGCCTTCCGGGGAAGGACTAAAGGAGCATAGATTGCAGAGGGAGGCTGCTTTTGGGAACTGCTAATCCCAGTTTAACATTATGACAGCTGCTCGTTAAAATCGGGGTGTTTTTTAACAGGCAGTTAAAGGAGAGGCTTTGCACGCACATTTAACTGAGAATAATAGTGAACCATGTGCATTTGATTTTTTTTTTTTCCTTAAATCACGCAAATTGTACATGGAAAGAATTCTCCGGCGTCAACTTGCTGGGGTATGGAATTTACAAGGTTTGCAGTAACATACAGTTTCCTGTTGAGTGGGGGGGAGAAAATCACAAAGCTTTCTTTTTTCCTCTTATTTTAAGATCAAGTTCAAGCCCCTGGTTTAAACCCAGCCTCTTTGGGAGGGACACTTACTGTGTCGGGGTTTTTCACTTGTCTCGGTGGCAGTTCATCATGTAAACTTGTCTGGGTTCTTGTTTTTATAGCTACATGTAAAGGCTGCTTATAAACTACAATTTTGTACATGAGAAGGCAGCACTCAGGTCCAATTTGGGAGAGTCTATATACAAAGAAGGAAGCAGTTTCTTTCCCTTGGGGAGATGGCAGTTTCTTTCTTTGCTGAACTTCAGTAAACTTGGTCTATTAACATGATTTTCTCTGCAGGACTGTGGTGTTGGATAAGAAACATGAAGAGCTGAGGCAGAGCAGGGACTATCAAAGAGACATTTGGCTGTATTTTATGTGATTTCACTGCAGACTTTACCAGCTGCCTCCCAGATCAGCAGTTATTTGCTGGTTGATTTCTTGAGGGCAGTGCTGTGGAAGTAAGAAGCTGCACAGCTCTGACACAAGTCCCCAGATCTACTCGGGGAGCCGTGTCCTTTTCTGCCAGCCCTTAGGCATGAGGCATGAAGGGCAGGTCTGTGATGCAGAGAGATATAAAATTGCCCCAGGTAGTTCTGTTGCTGGAAATTCTTATTCCTGCAGCTACTTAGGTTCAGGCAAATTAATTCAGCCCACCAAGACTGAGCAGCTAGCCTGGGAATGGAAGTTTCTCTGTATGTTTTTGGCAGCTTTACTCCAAATCGTTTGTGGATGGGAATGTCCTTTCTGTCTCCCAGGGAATGCCGGCCTCTCATGTTGCTTTCTTCAGCCGGCTGTATTGCTACCTGGGATTTTTATGACTGTTTCCAGCAGCTGGATCTCCAGCCTTTCCTCACTGTTTGACAGAAATCTGGCCGCTTCAGAGCTAGAGATGAGCTGGGAATCTTCCAGGCACGCACCTGTCTAAGTTAGTCGAGCAGAGAGCTTCTCTTTGGACCCAGCACAGCTTGGTTTAGCCCCCAGGGACTGGTGCTGCCAGTGTGACTCTACCTCCCTGTGAGTGATAACGAACTGGTCCGTGTCACACCCTTCAGAGGAAACACCTCGGTGGCACAGGACTAAGAGTCACGAATCGTTTTCATCTTAAGGTGTAACTCTTAAGGGTAATTATGCTACAGTTTTACCCTCCCAGCTTTAAAAGACTGAACTCTTGTTACACTGAGCTGAGTAATACCATTTCTCATCCTCACAGGGTGCTGTCATGTAAAGTACTTGCTAGTGGGCACTTGGGCTTTTTCTGTATGGTTCTTTCTACATTGTTTAATGGCTTTAACTTTTGCAAATCTCTTCCTTTGCTCTGCAGCCTGGATTAAAAAGAAGGCTGCCGTGTGTGAGTGTGAGCACACTTAAATGCTTATCTGCACATCTGAGCTTTCTAAACTTGCCTATGCTCTAATTGCAGAGTGTAGACTCTGCATGCAGAACAACCCAGCCTGCAGTGATAATCCCAGGCTCAGCCCCGAGGGAATGCCTGACATTGCTCTGGCCTGATTTTCCTAATGGCTCTGCAACTTGCCTCTGGTTTGCAGGTGGTTTAAATTGTTATCGCTGAGCACCTTGGCCGGCTTGGGCAGAGCTCTTGGGATCTCTGATCCTCTAAGAATACCTACGTGTCTTGATTCATTTTTTTAAAATTTTTTTTAAAACTTCTTCCTCCCTCCCGATTTTAGGTGCAATTTGGGCTTGTGCCAGCTTAGCAGACTCACTGCAAAGGGGTGCAAACCCAGCCTGAACTCCGTGCTGACACAAAAAGGGAAGAGTGGGAGACCTGGAGTTCCAGCTGCCCCTCCTGCCTCCTCTGAACAGCCCCTCCTTGCCCCCATCCCGGGTGATCGATACCCAGGCCATCCCCTTCCCTTGCACTGGAGAATTGGTATTTTTCCTTGGCTAATAACCTGTGTCTGATTTAGTTTCCAGGCAGAACGGCCTGCATTAAATGTCGTCATTTTCCCTCTGCTTCACGAGGACTTGACAGAGGTCATCAGAGATGTCCCCATGCGGCACTTGGATGAAATTACCTTGTTTAAAAGCAGAGTGGCCGAGGAACCTCCCAATTTGTGGTGGTGACTGTCACAGCATGGAAAGGACAAGTCAGCCTGAACCCATGGAGCAGTTTCTTGTTGGCCTGGATTTCCCATCCTACGCTCCTGGCCACCTCGCTGGATGCTGTACAATCACTTCAACCAGGTGCAATTGCAAAATAAAAATAAAAAAAAAAAAAAAAGCTGGTTCTTTGCAGTGGGGAAGCATCTATTGGATATTGCTTGCATCTGAAAATCCCGTCTCAAAGGCTTGTGGAATCTGATGAGTATTTCCTTGCGGTTAATATGAATCATTTTTGTTATTTTACTGAAGTTGAAGGTAAGAGAAACTGACTTAACAATGCTCTTTTCCCTGTGTCCCCTGGTGTCTGTCCCAAGGGCCCCTGTGTACGTTGGCAGTGTGCTTTGTGGTTTTGGTGGAAATCATTCTTTGCTTCAGTCTGTTTTTGGCAAAGTAGGAAGCCTAGGCCAGCTCAGAGGCACAAAAATGTGTTGCTCAATTGAAGTGCATCACATCTTTTCTATGTTATAAATAGGCATTTGTAGTCACACATGTGCAGTCACAGATATTTAATTTTTTTTTTTGATTGAGAAGTACCACAAGGACTCTTTTAAAAATTTTTTAAATAAAAATTAAGGTCATTAACACCTTGACCGTGGTATGTTCCTGCTGATGCTATTTCCATTGGTGTGGTGGAAGAAGTTCTCAGCTCTTTTGGAAATCCTTGTCCTAGGGTAGATGGTGCCTACAGTGAATAAGTTGAGGCTCAGATCTGATTTATATGCAGTCTGTCTTGCAGTGTAGATGGGAATGTAGTGTTCCAGTTCTGTCCTTATATCCCATGCCTTGAGCTCATGCTAATTTTAGAGATGTTATGAAGTATTTTCACAGTGTGATTTCAGTCAGCTTCTCTGCTCCATAGAACTTCCTCAGGCATCAGTAGTGGTCTGGATCACTTTCATATTGCCTTATTTACTGAGCACTTTTAAAAGCATCAGACAGCTGTACCAAAAGCCAAGTTACAAATTCCTGGAGCTACATGTCTGGGTGGCAGAATTTTCCTTGGTAGCGTACCAGGTCTGTCTTCTGCAAAGCAGCTGCTGACCAGAGCTGTCTAACTTCACCCAAATCCTGAATGTGTTGAGCTCTGCTTTTCTGGGGAGGCCCAGAGTCGTCCAAAGATGATGTGCCCATCTCCTTGTCAGCATTTTCTACTCAAGATGCCCTCTCCCAAATGCTCTTCTGCCCTCAGTGTTCATAGGAAGCCTGGTCTGATGGGATAGATTTGAGAAAAAAATGCATCTCCCAGCCTTGGAGGACTTTCTGTCCTTACTTTCCAATCAGCCACGTGTGAGCCTGCCTGGAATTCTGTCCCACAGGTGTAAATCTTGAGCCAGGCTGTGCTAACCCTTGTGCTCAGAGAGGTTACAGTAGAGAGCAGGTGAGTGCCAGGCTCTGCTAGCACAGGTCTGTGCCTTGCTGAGACCAACCCCTGGTGGTTTGCTGTCTCTCCCGAGGCTTTCTCCCTTCCCCTCTCATGACAGGGAGCCAGCAGAGCCTCTGGAGTGCTGGCAGGAGGGTGAGGCCAGCTCGTGCTGCCCTGGGAGTGCTGCAGCTGAGCTGTGAGCACTCCCTGAGTGTTTGAGGCTCTGCCTCAGCTCCATGCAGCTGAGTGTGAGGAGCTGCTGCCCTGCTCCTGCCACTGTTTTCCCTCCCTCTCTCCCTGATGAGGTCGTTCTTTCTACCTCTTGTCATATTACTCACCTGTTTGAATCCCCTTCTCCCTCTCTTCAGCACATCAGGCGTGCTTTTTGGCAGGAACAGGAGCTGCTGCTCTGTCCAGTTCAGGCCACTTCAGCTCTGCCTGGGTTTTGTCCCTGTTTTTTTCCTAGGATAACTAGCAGGGGCTGGGCAGAGGGTGTTTGCAAAGCTGCTTTCTCCTCCTTGTTTGAAGCACTGGCTCCTTTGTCCTGCTTGTGCCACTGGCCTCAGGGCAGAGGGAAGATGGAGGGTGTGGAGGCAGCTCTCTGATGCCTTAGGGGACCTGTTCAGTCCTGTGAGGAATCTTGATGTTTGGTTCCAGTGAGGCCATTCCCTCCCTCAGCGGGGATTTCCCCTGCATAAACACTCTGTGGCATCAGCAAGAGCTTGGCAGTGCTGCCAACTCACCTCTTCCTGTTCCACTGGAACACCTGGGCTGGGGGACAGTGGTATGCAGAAACCAGCTGTTGCTTGATTCTGGTGTTAAACCTTTGCTCTTGGGGTTGCAGATACCTGCTGGAACGTGCTGTACCCTTGGCTTGGCACGTCCATGTCCTCCTGCCTCGTGTCCTGCTGGGTGGGAGCAGCAGCCAGGGATGTTTTATAGTGCTCCTATTCTGTTGCCAGGGATATGATGTTTGGGCATCTGTATTTATGTGAGTGGGTCACAAGTCCTGATGATGCTACCAGTTATAGCCAGGGCTAGGAAAGGTCACTCACAGGTGATAAAGGTAACATCCCAAATAGTAATAAAGACCTAAAATTTCCTTCTACCCCCAGCTCCCCAACTCTGGGCCAGTGCTTGATATCTCTACTACAAATCCTCTTATGGTGAGTGAGAATTTCCGCTGCTTTTGCACTCCAGGCAGGATTCACCAGATGTTAATAATGTGCTTATTTTCTCTAAGTGCTATTTTGGCATCGGTGTTAATTACAATTTATATTCTGCAACATTTACACTGGGAAAAGAACCCACCCTAATAGTACCCAATTGGCAGAGCTGGGCTATTAAACACAGCTCCATATGTTCTGAGCAGAGCAGTGCATGGGACTCGGAGCCCACTCAGCACTCAGGCTCCGGCAGGCAGCTGTAGAGGAGGAGAGGGGAGCAGAGAGAGGGGTGTTCTGCTCCCGGGTTTTATTTAATGTGAAATCTCCCCTCCTTTTCACTGTCCCCACCTCTCCAGAAATCTCTCTCTTGCTATCTGTGAGCATTTAAGGAGGTGATCTCTGAGCCTGCTGATGCTGCTGTCCGTAGTCTGAAACAAATTAATTCAATTCCAGAAGGTGCCCTTCTCACAGGGAGTGCCTCTGCAGGATTCCAATCCCTGCTGGCCTGTTCCTTGCTGCCTTCCAAAGCAGACCTCTGATCTTTGGGAGCTGCAGCAGAAATCCTTGCTTTGACCACCACCAAGGTGTCTGTGGTTCTGTGGGAGAAGGGTATTCTGGGACAGGTACTGTTCTTGTGTAAAACTTGATGTAGTTTGCTGCTCTGCTCACGTCCAAAGTCTTGTTTGGCAAAGTGGCATTTGGTTCCTGCAGGCTGGGAGGATCTGGAGTGACACTGGTGTGGGGAATTTGGAGGGGATAAGTCATCCTTGTAGTGTAAGTTAAAGGATTGCTTCCTCAGCTGTTTGCAAAGCTGATTTCACAGTCTCTTTAGGAAATGGCAGTGTCACCACTGCTCTGTTTGGAGAAGGGGCTGTGTGGTGACAGTCTCTCGTTTCAGGAGAGCTCTGACTGTGGTCATTTCTCTGTCAGGGGGAAGGAGAAGATGGGAGTGAGAGGATGCAGGGCAGGACGGAGTCATGGAAGCCAGACACACATCGGGAGGCTTGGCCCATTTCCTCACTGGTGGGAGGGGAAGAGGCTCCCCAGGTGCTGAACCCTCCCCTCCAGGTGAGGTGTTGCTCCCTGGGGAGCAGAGGGCAGCCCTGGGGCTGGTGTGGCCTGAGAGCAGCAGAGCCACAGCCCCACTCACTTTAATTCCCTTCACTGGCTGCTCCTCTGCAGGGCGTGTGGGGTCCCAGGGAGCAGAGCAGGACCCGTCCCCTCACGCTGAGGTTCAGAGCTGGGGCAGTGCTGGGACCATGGGCAGGTGTGTGGGACTGTCCATGTGAGCTCCTGGCTGCTTTCTTCCAGCAGCTCCTGCTTTTTTAGGCTAGAGCCATAGAAATTTGGGACTTTCCCACTGGTGGAGTGAAGCCAGTGCAGAATGGTTGTTTCTCCTGACTAAAGGGGATGCAGTTCCCACTTGGCTGATCCCAGCAGTGCCCAGCCAAAGCTGAGAGAGCAGTGCAGGAGCTGTTGCAGAGCCCAGTCTCCTTCCACTGCAGCTCTCCTGCCTCTTTGAGATGCACAGGCAGCCAGGGTACTCCAGCAGGAGAATCATTTCCATAGAAACCAATTGGGATGTTGTACAGGGAATAATGATTAATAGTGAAAGGATGTTGCCTCAGGCCCTTTTCATTTTTTTGGGGGCAGTGAGGGACAAACTGGGGCACGGGTAGGGGGACAGGGAGACTTGAAAACTAATGGAAACCATCTCTTCCATTAATTTCCAGGGCAGCTTCCCCTCTTCTCCTCCTACCCAGCCCCCCACTGCTGCTCCCAGCTTTCGTCAAATTTTCAAAATGGCTAACCTGGTTAGAAATAATCATAATAATAAAAAAGGATGGATGAGGTCTGACTACTAACATTGTTGCTGTTAGCAGCAGGATTTCAGCCATAAAACATGAAGCAAGGGAGGCATTGACCTTTCCGCTGTTTGAAATGAATGGAGACATCAATATCTATTGTTTTGTGGCATTGACCTCTGACGCTCTCAGTTCGCCCTCCCCTTTCTTTTTTTTTAATTTCCCTCTGACACTCGAGGAATGGGGTCAGTCTCTACCATCTATTGATCCCGATCTTACTTGGTGATAGGGAAATAATTAGAATTTTAAAGATCTCAGCTGCACGCTGGTGAAATACATACACAGAGGCACCAGGCTAAGCCCCCGCTTGCCATGTTGTGTTCTCCCCCCTTCCTTGCAGAGATCCAAAGCTCTGAGATCTGAAGGAAGGCAGATCAATATAGGTTTAATCATGATGGGGGTTTTATTTCAGTTTTTTAAATGGTAAAGTGTAACGTTTTATGTTAATGTCGTCGGAGCCTGGCCGCCTGGTGCCTTGTTTTATTTATTCTTTTAAGTAGCCCCTTCTTTTGTGAACTTCATCTATGTACAGAGAATGTGAAATCAGGCATTGCTAATTAGCTGTATGACAATTAAGTAATGTAGCACAAAACCATTAGGACACTGGATTTGTTTTTGAAGTTTGTCCTTTGAAGTGGAAGCTGCAACTCCCTGCCCAAGGCTGCTGGGGAAAATGTTTTTCTATCAAAACTTTCTTTGAAAATAAAATGTCAGTGTAAGAGTCCCTATTTCTGTCGTCTCTCCCTCTAAACAGCGGGTGGAAACTGTTTCTCCTTGTAAAAACTGCTGGCATTGGTAGAAAGAGGAATTCAGGAAAGCATTAAATGGGCAGTTGGTCTCCAAACACCCTCAGTTCTGGTAGAGATGTTACCAAAAATGCTCTTTTAGCTCATTGAGGGGGAACGGTGCCACGCTAGGAGAGAAGACCTAGCTCACGACTCTGGTGATGGCAAAGAGAGGTGGTCCTAAAACTGGGGGTTCATCTCTGACACCCCAAGTGCCATCAGGGTGACAGCCTGGTGACAAATCCCTACAGGCTCCTGGCTTGGGGCTCCTCCGTCCGTGCGCTCGTTTGACACTTGTGTTTGCATCTGGCCCTTTGTCCTCGTATTGAGTCCAATTCTGAATGTGCAACTTTCATGTATGCTGGTGGCATGTAAAACTTCAAATAAAGAGTGAAACATTTGGAACCAGCTCGGTCTCCTTGCCTCCTGCTTCCTATTTGCCTCTCAGCGTGGAGCCCAAAGCCACCTCTCCTGGGGAACACTTTGGCATTGCCAGGTAAGGTGTGTGGGGGCAAGACTGTGCCTTGGGAGCTGTGGAGTGTCACTGGGAGTGCTGGGATGAGCACTTTTGGGGTTACAGCCCTGTTCTCCTGGGACTCCTGGGTCTGGGGATGCTGTCCTGTGGTGTGTGTGGCTGTGGGCTCAGCTAAAGAAGGAGCTACTCTGTGTTTAGGAAATGCTTCTCCTCCGTGGATCTCTGCAGATCCGACTGCTGAGCTGTGCTGACGTGGGACAGAACGTTCAGTGCCAGGCTGGGTGGGGATTGGGGCAGCCTGGTTTGGTGGAAGGTTCCCTTCCCATGGCAGCAGGGGTGGAATGAGATGAGCTTTGAGGTCCATTCCAGCCTGAACTCTTCTGGGATTCTGTAGCCATGATCGCTGGGTAAGTGACTCGAGGATGGTCCATTTCTCTGAGCAGCCCCAGGCCACACCCACACCTTGCTCTGATAGCTCCAGCCCCTGGACAGCAGACACCTCACCTGCACCACTGCTCTGTGTGAAGCCAAGGGCTAAAATCAAGTGCCTGGTGAAATGTGCGCTGGGATGGCCAAAATCCCATCAATGGCACCATGACTGCGTGGATTCAGCTGAGCTGGGCTGGCTGGGGCTGCAGGAGGGGGAAGCTGGGATGGTGGGAGCAGGATGGGCTGCTCGTGGTGAAGGAAACTCCTCAGGCATTACCCTGCCTTGGCAGCCACCTCTGGTCCCTGGATCCTGGAGCTCTGCAGTGGTGGCTGAAGGTGTGTTGCCACCCTCACTGAGGGGTTGGAGGGGAGTGGGATGGATGTGCTGGGGCCACACAGTCCTGGGCTCGTCTGTGTGATCAGTGCTCAAGAAAATGTGCACCCTGTTGAGCTGTCCCTTTGTTCCCAGGGATAGTGGTACACAGGGAAGGCAGGCTTCAGCACCTTCTTTGGGTTAAGAAAATCCATAAAATAAACACCCAGGAGGAGCAGCTTGGTGGAAAACGGTGCAGCTCATGTACTCATGTGACTAAGTCAGCTCACCCCAGGTAGGTGGAATAGAGAAAAGCCTCAGAACTGGGGTGTGATCAGTTTTTAAAAGGTGAGTGAGTCCATGCAGGACCTGTAGTGGGGCTGTAGGAGAGCCTCAGTGCCTGCAGTGATGCAAGGTTTTATCCCAGAGGGGGTCATGAGCTCTCCTGTGTTGTTTTTCTGTTCTGGCAGGTCTGCTCACCCAGGCATGGAGTGGAGACCCTCCTTCCATCCCTCCTGTGCTTGTGTTTAAGTTATGGATTTTATTGTTCCAATAACATTTATCTAAATGTGCTTTGGGGGGAGGGAGGTAGGAGATAAGGAGGGAGGAGGCTGAGGAAAGAATGTGCTTTTGGACTCTGCTAAACCTCCATCTTATTGCTGGGGCTTGCTCTGGGGTTTTGGAATTCATGATCCCAGGGGAGGGCTCGGCTCGGGGGGAAATGGCTGGAAGAGCTGTGGTCAGAATGAAACACTGGTGGGAGGAAAGGCAGGGATAGCCTGTGCAGAGCATCCCTCTTCCCTTTTGGTACTGACCTCATGTCCTCTGACAGCTTATCTCTTGGCAAGGAGGGACCTGACTCAGTTTCCAGGAAGGAGAACTGGAGTGGAGGTGTGGGAATGCTGAGGGTGCAGAGCTCAGCTTGGCACAGGGAGGGATTTTCTGCTTGGATGTCTTGGAGGGTTTCTGGGTTTGCCCTCACCTGCACAGCCACACAGAGTAATGTCAGGGAAAGGCCCTGGTTCTTCCACCTGCTGGGACATTCGCTGAGAGGTCTCCAGGAATGGGATGGCAGGGGGAGAGGTCCTCTGGGTCTGTGCTCCCAGTGCAGCTTCACCTCCAGGTGAATTTGGGAGCAGTTTGTGCATCCCTGGCACCCACATGGAGGCAGGGGAGAAAGGAGTATGGAGGAGAGAGACCAAACTGCCCCAGCTCCCAGAGGCTGAAGGATGTCTCTGGCCACAGGATGCAGCTGCCAATTTCCAAGGTGCTAATTTTGGGCTTGATACTTCCAGCCCCAGAGCTGGGTTCTCCCAGGGCTGGCAGATGAGGCAGAGGTGGAGGATACCTGCACTGCACAGGGGAGAGCCAGTGTGTGAGTGAGGTTCTGACCATGGGGAGAGGTGGAAAGTCTTGGGGAGGACCAGAAGGAGAGGAGGAATGGTGGTGTCAGGGTGTGGATGAGCCATAGCCCTGGTTCAGCCCCTGTGATCCAGCCCTTTCTGTGCTTTGTGGTTGCCATGAGAGTGGACTTCAGGATCCTGTTCCCATTTCACTGTGCTTGACTTTGGTTTTTGGTGTGGTGGTGAAGGCTTGCGTGGTGACAGAGAGCCATGGCAAGTGGAGAAGAGAAGGAAAAGGATGAGCTTTCTTTTCCTAGGAAACACAAATGGATAGAGCAGTATTTCTGAACAAACAAATCTCTCCTCCCTTTCTCCTGGAAGCTGCATTATCAGAGCATCATCACTGTCCTCTCTTCTTCTTTTTCCCCCCTCCTGATGAACAGGAATTAAAAATACAACTAATAAAACCCTTTCACTTTCTCCAGCAGGAGGAAAAAAAAAAAAGGAAGCAAAGCAGCCTTGAAAATGCTAAAGGACATAAAGGGCATTCATGAAAGGGTTGGATGGTGGTTATTGCAGCAGGGGGAAAAACATTATTTCACTGTGCAGATAAAAGGAAGTGGAAAAGCAGCATATTTATAGCTGGGGAGCCTGGATTCCTTGTTAAGCCGCTATTATCAAATTAATGTCAAAATGCATCAAACAGGCACGAGTGTTCTGGGCCCCTTATGCAAAGTGCTTGCAAATTGGTTACAAATACATTTGTTTACAGGGGACGAGGCAGGAGCGAGCTAATTAGTCATTGTAGCAGGGCTGTTTTGTGTCTTTTTTTTTTAACATTTTTTTGGCAATTACACAAACAAGCTGTTTTGAAGTATAAATACACACTGCATTACAGCCCCTTTAAAGGGGAATCAAATGGATGCAGAGGGCTTGGTGTGAGGGGTGTGGAGCATTGTGGTGGAGCCTCCTGCCTGGATGCAGCAGGAGTGCCACGCTGAGCACTCAGCTCTGGGATGTGGTGTGGGAACCCATCCCTGGGCATCAGGAGGATGGGATGTGGGTGGAAAGGGGATCCAAACTTGGTTTTGGGTCTTCTGAGGGGGCTGAACTCCCTCATACGGGGCACAGTGCTGTTTTCATACAGGACCTGTTAAGGTTTCAGCTGCCCACCTCTGTCATGGGAATTCCCTTTGGGCCTGGCATGAGATGTCAGATATTTTAGGGTGTTTCTGGTGTCAGCAGCAGCTGCCAGCTCAGGGTGTGAAGCACCTTGTGCCCAGCTGGTGGGTACTGCCATGGTTTTGGGGAATGCTTGGATGTGGAGAACATGCCATGGATGTGTGAAGAGAGGAATCTGGTGTGAGCTCTCCCAGGTGAATGTGTCCTCAAGGCTTCCTTAACAAAACCACAGGCTGCGCCTCCCAAACCCATTAATGAGGAAGGGAAGCAGGAGAGCTTATCTGATCCTCAGTGTGAGAATGGTTGGGGAATTTGGTTGGGGGGCAGATGGAAACTTCCTGCTGCCCTGCATCTTAATACATCCCATTCTGGGAGTAAATCACACCTCTGCCACTCAGGGAAGCTGCTAATTGAATCTGCTCTGGTGGGAGAGGATAAAGCCAAGAGGCATTTACCACCATTATTTTTAATTTACTAAGAAAGAGGAAGGAACAAGTTGTGCCCCTCTCATGCTGGAGGCCCTGACATTTCTTGGCAGAAGGTGCAAAAACCTTGCAGCTTCTTCTCCATTTGGATTTGTTTGTGGTGAATCTGCCCTTCAGGCCGAAATAACCCTTGTGAGCAGGTCCTGCACTCCTAGAGGTGCTGGGAACATTGAGTTTAATGCCACCATAAAACCCTTTTGTGGGTGGGAAGAGAACAGGAGAAAATCTGAGAGGACCAAGAGCAGTGGAGAGGGCAGGGCTTTCCTCAGCCTCCTGCAGGAGCTCTGATGTTTGCACCAGGTTTTATTCTTTTAAAACTCAGGGTAACATTTCTCTGCACCTTGGACCTGCTTTTCAGCACTACCTTCAAACTCCAAACCTCTCATTACCATTTTTTGCTTTGGCTTTGGTAGGCTCACTTGCCATGGGGAGGGTGACCCACTCCATTGGGATCAGGGGCTGTGAGTCTGAGGAATGTTCCCATTTCCAGCATAATCCTGCCCCTGCCCTACAAGATGTGCAGGAGCTCAGCTCAGCTGGCCAGCAAATGTGTGAGCAGCTCATTGCAATGAGGCCCTGACTCGTGCCCAGTTATTCCAATCAGGACTTGTCTCTCTTCATTTAGGGCTCTGATGTGGCTGTCACCTCCCCTGATTGTTGGTGACCCTGCCACGGGTTCCTGCTCTGGTTTGAGCAGTTGTTGTTTCATACCTCCTTTTCTTATGCAGGGCTGTTCCATCATCTCCCTGCTGTGATAGCTGGGAGCAGACCTGGAATATCCACCCTCTCTGAGTCACTCTGGTCACCCTCTCCCTTGGAGAAGGCTGTGGAGCACGATGGATTTGCCTTGGTGGAATGGGATGATGGGGCACAGACCTGTGCTTGATTTCCTTCTCCACTGCTAATTAACATAATGAGGGTGCAGCCTTTCTTGGAGTTGCATGTGACAGTGACTTCCAGGCTGTCTGGCGAAACCCTCAGTTTCCAAAGGTGCCCAAAGCACCCAGGGACCTTCCTTGGTGTGTCCTTGGATGTGTTCCTCACTAGCAGCCTCCTCTCCCATGTCCAGAGGGATGGAAGCACTGTCTTCAGCTCTCTCCTGTGTTCCCCAGAGACCAGGATGTTCCCACAGGATTGAGGTGTCCAAGGTTTCCTAAACGCTTGCAACAAAGAGGAAAACATCACAGTTGTCCTGCCCTTGTGCTTGTTGAGCTAAAGGGAAAGGGTGAAGATGTTTCCTGAGGGACAGGAATGGGGTCTTGGCCCTGGGGTGATGGTCCCCCAGTGCTGGGGTGCAGAGCTCGGGAGGGAACGTGGTGCCCGATAAGGCTGCGGGCGGTTCAGGCTGACCCAGCACCTCCTTCCTCTCCCCAGGAACCCCACGTGGGCAGCAGAGGGCTGGGCTGGGCTGGCAGGGATGTGGCCTCTCCTGATAAGAAGCTCTGGTTCCTGCTGGTGCAGATTTACAGCCTGGGAGTGGGCAGTGCTTTCGCTGGGGTGATTTATCACAGCTCGGGGCGCAGCTGCTTCCCTCTCTGGCCAGGGCCCGGTGCCTGCACGGGCACTTGTGGCTGTGTCACTCAGCCGAGGTCACCACACGGTGGGACACAGGTGGGAGCAGGTCTCTGTCATCTGTGGCCTGGAGAATGTCCCCATCCCAGCATGGGGAGGCCTGGACCATCAGGCTCCCTGGGGAGGGGCAGTCCCATGGCACCAGGGATGATTCCAGCCTTTCAATCCCCAGCCCCACATGCTGGAGCACACACCCAACCCACATGGGACACCCAGGACCATCAACAGCCCCACTGAGCAATGCCTGCACTGCCCAGTTGTTTTCCATGTGTCCCTTTGATACAGACAATGCCAGGAGGGGTGAGCTGCAGTGGGCAAGGAGGGGGAGGATGATGAGGAAGGAAAGGTCAGATGCCATCACTGCGCTCCCTTCCACGTCCCAGCTCCTGCCTGGGTGAGCTTCCCAGCTCCTCTGGTTTGTTTTAGAGGCAGCATGGGGGCCCCAGAGCCCTGCAAACCCTCCACGCTCTGGGTTTTATTGGCATGTGGAAATAGTTTTGTCTGGTTTCAGATCTGGCTGATCACTGGCTTGCCCTCCCCCCGAAAAGGGCTGACAACCACGGGCGACCCAACCGCACTCATCTTCCTCCCTCTTTCTTCTCTCTCCCCACATTGTTCTCCGAAATCCCAGCTGCTGCTTTTCCCTCCTCCCTCTCCTATCCTCTCACGTCAGCTGGGATGGATCTATCTGTGTTTTGTATAAAAGCTCTTTTTTGTTGTCTGTACTTCTCCCCCCATCCTGGGGGTGTTGGGATGCCTCATCCTCTCCTTGGGGCCGTGCAGGGACAGGAGCTCTGGGCACCCTCCTTGTCACCCCCAGCCTGGCAGTGGCACAGGGGGAAGCCTTGGCAGGGGGGAGGGCATCAGAGTCCTCATTTTGCTTCTCTGACAGAGAAACTTGGCAGATCCTGGGGCCAGAGCCACCACATTCCTCCTTTATTTCTCACTGGAAAAGCACTGAGTGGGGGATTCCTGGTGAGCCAGCCCCTGTAGGTGGGACAGGATGGGATGGGGCAGGACAGGTCTCCTCGTGCCCCTGGGCTGCTTCCTGACCCACTCAGGCTTGGGATGTTGTGTTCATGTGCCAGGGCCTGGCTGCAGCTCCCACCAGCCCACTCCAAGCAGATCCCAGGGGACCCTCTGGCATCAGCAGGAGGCTCCACCTCAGGGAGCTTTGCATGGGGACCCCAGCCCTGGGAAGGGGCTGCCCCTGGCTCAGGGGTGGGGTGGGTGCTGAGGTTCCTTCTGTGGTTCCTTTGGGTCTTGTCCCCAACCCTGGGGAAGGGGGCACAGCCAAGGCAGTGGACAGAGACCAAGCAAGGAGTGGAGAGCCATTGGTACCTGAAGAGAGGCTTGGTGTGAGCTGCTCAGAAAGTCCCCAGTGTCCCCATCACCATTTCTGGCCACTGGCTCCCCTTCCCAGTGCTCAGTGGATTTTTCCACCTCCAGTCTTGCCACCCAGCATGATGAAGGCACCTGGGCAGCCTTAGAGGGGAGCAGGAAACTCTCCTGCACTTCTGGGCCCTGGGGTTGTTCCCTGTTCCCAAACCCCTGCCATGGGACACTGGCTGTCCCCCCTGCCAGTCTGCAGGGTGTAATCAATCACTCCCTCATTAAATTTGGGTGAAATATCGTTGATTAACTCACCAAGACTGCACAGGCTGTCCCAGCTGAGATGGAAATGGCTGCAAACTGAGGATCACTCGAACATCCTGGGAGCTGGCAGGGACCAGGTGAGGGTGAGGATGGGAAGGCAGCAGGTGACACCCATGAGCGAGTCCTTTCCAGTCAGAGGGGAAAATCCATGGGCTTCACCCTCCTTTGGGTGGGCTCTGGCAGCCTGGAAAGCAGCTGGGGTGGGTCTGGAAGCTCCTTCTTCCCCATGGGACTGCACCTCCGAGTCAGCATCTCCCGAGGTAATCACTTTCCTCCTTTCTCTCTTTAAAGATCATTTTAAATGCATGACTGGCAATTCAAGAGAAAACAGAAGAAGGGTTGGTATTGCTGAGGATCTCAGCCCAGCCAGGGGAGACGTGTTCCTTTTGTGGAATCAAACATCCGTCAGGGAGCAGTCATGCAAATTTATTTCGCTTTTCTTCTTTTTTACCTGTTCCATTGATCTGGAGCCTGTAGCAGTTGGCTCGTGGAGAGACAGGTTTGTTAATACAGGAGAATTGCAAAGCCTCAGTCGGGGAGGAGGAGACTTTGCCAAAGCTCCTGGCTCAGGGAGACACTTTGTGCCGTGTGTGGTGACCGTGGCACGGGGACACATCCCTCCAAAGGAGAGGGGAGAGGGGTTTGCTGTGTCCCTGGGCACTGTGCAGACCTGGAGTGGCCCTGGGAAGGCAGGAGAGTGGCTGCCAGCTCTGCCAAAGCTGCTTCCCACCATGGGAAGGGACACTTGGTCACACTGCTGGGACAGTCACCACCAGCCCTGAGGAGTAAATGTGAGTTAAACCCTTAAAATCACAAGATGGGCTTTAAAATACCCAGCTGTGATATTGTATTTGATTTTATCACTATTATTAGACTCCTCAATCCATCTGGATGTTTTCATGAATCACCTGCCCAGCTTCTCTTGGCAGGTGGGAGGTTTAGGGTCCCGTCCCTTCCAGTGATGAGGAGAGGTGCCATGGCTGTGCCTGTGGCAAGGTGTCAGGCTGCCCTGCGTGCTCTGAGTCTTCAGAGGATCCCAGACGGTTTGGGTTGGAAGGGACATTAAAGATCATCTCTTTCAAACCCCCAGGTTGCTCCAAGCCCTGTCCAACCTGGCCTTGAGTCCTCTCCTCCAGCAGTCCCATCTCCTGGGAATGAAGAGCAGATGGAACTGCATGGGGAAGGGCCAGAGGCTGCTGCTCTCACTGCTGTAGAGGATCATCTGCTCCAGGCAAGATGAAGCAAGATGGAGCTCCTGCTCCAAAACCCCTTGGAGCAGGAGCAGGTCCAGTGTCTGGAGGCTGAGAAGCCTCTCTGTGACATTCCCTGTGTCCCTGCAATGCTGCTGCTCTTATTTCCTGCTGGAAGCATTGCTTTATCCTTCAAGAAAATTTCTTTTTTGCTTGAATTGAGTGTTTTGGTATTTTTTCCCCGCAAAGCCCATCTCTATGTGTCTTCACCGCAGGTAGTGGGGGCCAAGCCCTTGGGTGATGAGTTAAGACACCTGTGGGTGTCCCCATCATGTGTGTGGCTGTGGAGGAGCCTGCAGCTGGGAGAACCAGGGAGATGCCTCATTAAAGCAATCTGGGAGATGCTCATCTGCATTCACAGAAATCTGAATTTATTCTGCTCGTGCTGTCTCTCCTTCACCTCCTCTTCCTTGAGCAGAGGAATTCGCTGGTAGGGAACAGAAAGCACAGAGATGCCCAGGGGCTCTTGGCTGGGAACAGAGAGGGTGGAAACGCAACGATCCTTTGGATCCTTTGCCTCCTCTGCGTCCCTCCGGCCGCGGGGCTGCTGATCCCAGCTGCTAAACAACCACAACAGCGCCGCGTCGTCCACGGACACTGACTCCTCCTGACGAGGATTTCTCCTGTCGTTTCAGGTATCTCCTCCTTTCCCCGGGCTTTTCCTCAGCCCAGCAACGTCTTGTCTGAATAATTCACCTAAAAATTCAGGACTGCAAATAAATCCGGGGTAATTGCGATCGGCTCGCGGGCGATCCGCCGCCAGAGCACGGCTGAGTGAATTATTTATCCGCTATGAAATATCTGCCCGGCCCTGCTACGGAAGGAAAGCTCCTTCCCAGCCTTTGCCTGACAAATGGCCTGGCTGGGGGCGACTCTCTGGGTGCTGACTCAGCCCTTTCCCAGCTCCCTGCCTGCTCCTGCAGCCTCTGCTGGATGCCTGGGTAATTCCCAAAGCTTTGGGTGTCCTTCAGGGTGGGTGTGAGGGTCTTGCTCCCAAACCATCCTGTGGCTGCAGAATTCCATCTCTTCATCTCTGCCTCCCTCTGGGAGGTGGAGTGTGTCTGGTTTGGGGAGATGGAAAGGGCTCCTTGCTGTCCTTCCACCCTGTGAGCCCTGGGAAGAGCTGCTGCTGCAGGGATGGAGCCACGGATGGAGTCAGAGCAGGAATGCAGGGTAGAAGCTTCCTGTGACATGCTTGCTAGCTTTAGTGTCATTTCACTGTGAAATGATCCATGGAGGTGTCCTTCACCCCGCTCCATCCATGAGGATGTTCCTCATCCCACACTGCAGCAAGCGCCTCTGGGCTGAGCCAGGGGCTGGGAGCTCTCTCCTGCCTGTGGATGAGGGGGTGATGGCCTCTGTGGGCTTGTGGGATCCCACTGCCCACTCCTGCCCCCGGGAAACACAGAGAAATGACCCTTAGAGGTGAGGAGCTGCTGGCCTGGGCTCATCAATCTCCATTTGCATCCAAAGAAGAAGGGAAAAAAAAAAAAAAACCAGAGATTTAGGAGCAAGATCAGTATTGAAAGAGCCTGGTTTTTTTTCTTTTCCCTGTGCTACTCTGGGGGTGGGAAACTCAAGGCAGGTACTGGGAGTAAATCCTCCTGGCTACCTGGATGTAAATCAGGAGGGAGAAGATGGATTTATGGGAGTCCAGCCTGATTTACACTCCTGTGTCTGGTCCCTGCAGGTCAGCGCGTGGCCCCGGGGAGGTGAAGCGTTGGGAGGGAATGGAGCCACCACCACCTCCTGCTACAGCCCAGCTGGGGCTGGGGCAGGTGTAGGGGTGACTTTTCTGTGCTTTTTCCACCCAGTGCAGGGAATTTAGGACGTTTTGCTTTTCCTCTTTCTGCTGGAGTTCAGCAAAGCGCGTCCTCTCGGACCCAAGTGCCAAAGCAAAGCAAAGCAATGCCCTGCTGGGGGCTGACTTTGTGGCTTGGTGAGGAAAAAGGCTTTGGAGTGATGCTTTCCCCCTCCATCCCTCCTCCTGTCACATCCCAAGAGCCAGTGAGGCTTGCTGGTGGCAGGACTGGTGTATCCATGAAGAGGAGAAGATTTTTCCTTTGGAAAATCCTCCTCTGAGAACTTTGGGAGGCCCAGGGGTGGTGATGTCCCAGCTCTGGGGCTCCCCTCTCCATCCCTCCCGTGGCCGTGGCAGGGCTGGAGCAGGCACGGGGAGTTGTTGTTATTCCTCTCATGCAGCAGGAAGGATTTCTGCGAGTGCCATAAACCATCACGTGGGCAGAGCCTGGGTGAGCTCTAATTGCTTCTATTTGCATAACGAGGCGAGGCTCAGCATCCTGCTGGTATTTGAAAGAGGAAAATCAAAATCAGCTCTAGATAAACAACCCCCCCCCTCCCCAGTCCCTGCCCCCCACTCCTAATTTGTGCATTTTCTCCTTTAATGCAGGTTTTTCAGGTCCTTGGTCTCCTCAGAGCAGCGAGACCACCCCCTGGGACCCTCCCAGGGTGCTGGGGATGCTGCCCCTCTCCCCGGCCGAGGCAAAGGAAGCTTTCCCTGGGGCTGGCGGGGAGGGATGGAGGTGTCTGAACGGGGGCTGGAGAGGGGGTCAGGGTGGGATTTGGGCTGGAAAAGCGGAGCCCCGGCCGGAGAGCCTGGGCTCGGCATGGGAGCGGCTCCTGCTGGGGCTGTGCAGCGCCGGAGGGGCTGGGGGGCCCCGAGTGGGAGCCCAGCAGATGTCACTGCAGCCCAGTGTCACCGCAGCCCGGCCCTGCCAGCTCCTGGGGACCGGGATGGGATGGGACAGGACCTTTCCTCACCTGTGACCCTCAGGGTGGGAGGAAGGGCTCTGTTTGCACCCCAGGTGTTGCTGCCTGGGGGAATGCTCCTGCCCTGGGGCCACGGACAGTTGGGGAACAGGGGGGCCCAGAAGGACCTGGAAAAAGGAGGTGACATCCCCTGGCTGTGCTGTGACACCAGCCATGTCCCCAGGTGTCCTGTCCCTCTGTAAACCATTCTCCCTATACACCCAGAGCCCAGGGGACAGAAGCATCCCTGCTCCTCCTGTCCCCTCGGGTCCCCAGGGTCCTGCAGCCAAACCCTGGTGTCCCCTTGGCCCTGGGAGGACCTTGGGCATTGACAACACTTGCTTGGCCCCTGTGGCTTTGGGGCCTGGAGGGGCAGTTCTCCTGGCTGGGGCTCAGGGGGTTTTCACGCTTCTCCCTGGCAGGGGGATGGTGCCTTGCTCACTCGAGGCCAGGTAACAGACACCAAGCATAAATATGTTGTGTCCCTTCTCTGGAGGGTGAGGAAAATGGGCTCCTTCCTCCTTCTCTTCCTCCCCAGCATGAGGGCTGGTGTCCTCTGAACCCTTTGCTGCCCTTTGGGGAAGAAGTGCTGACTCCAGATGTTTCCCTAAATGAGAACCTTCTGCGAACAGTGCTGGATTAGATTAGATTTTAGGAAGAAATTCTTCCCTGTGAGGCTGGGGAGGCCCTGGCACAGGCTGCCCAGAGAAGCTGTGGCTGCCCCTGGATCCCTGGAAGAGTCCAAGGCCAGGTTGGACAGGGCCCTGGGACAGTGGAAGGTGTCCCTGTCCGTGGCAGGGGGTGGAATGAGATGATCTTTGGGGTCCCTTCCTTCAGGGCCTCCATGATTTTTGCTTTTTTGGCCCATCCATATTCAGACACCTTCAGCCTGCAGTGGGGCTGGAAGGATGGGGCAGACCTGGCAGCATTCACTGTTCCCTCTGCTCCCCTGCCTGTGCCAAGCCTGTGGCTGCTGCCTGCATCCCTGTCCTNGAGGGGGTCAGGGTGGGATTTGGGCGGGAAAAGCGGAGCCCCGGCCGGAGAGCCTGGGCTCGGCATGGGAGCGGCTCCTGCTGGGGCTGTGCAGCGCCGGAGGGGCTGGGGGGCCCCGAGTGGGAGCCCAGCAGATGTCACTGCAGCCCAGTGTCACCGCAGCCCGGCCCTGCCAGCTCCTGGGGACCGGGATGGGATGGGACAGGACCTTTCCTCACCTGTGACCCTCAGGGTGGGAGGAAGGGCTCTGTTTGCACCCCAGGTGTTGCTGCCTGGGGGAATGCTCCTGCCCTGGGGCCACGGACAGTTGGGGAACAGGGGGGCCCAGAAGGACCTGGAAAAAGGAGGTGACATCCCCTGGCTGTGCTGTGACACCAGCCATGTCCCCAGGTGTCCTGTCCCTCTGTAAACCATTCTCCCTATACACCCAGAGCCCAGGGGACAGAAGCATCCCTGCTCCTCCTGTCCCCTCGGGTCCCCAGGGTCCTGCAGCCAAACCCTGGTGTCCCCTTGGCCCTGGGAGGACCTTGGGCATTGACAACACTTGCTTGGCCCCTGTGGCTTTGGGGCCTGGAGGGGCAGTTCTCCTGGCTGGGGCTCAGGGGGTTTTCACGCTTCTCCCTGGCAGGGGGATGGTGCCTTGCTCACTCGAGGCCAGGTAACAGACACCAAGCATAAATATGTTGTGTCCCTTCTCTGGAGGGTGAGGAAAATGGGCTCCTTCCTCCTTCTCTTCCTCCCCAGCATGAGGGCTGGTGTCCTCTGAACCCTTTGCTGCCCTTTGGGGAAGAAGTGCTGACTCCAGATGTTTCCCTAAATGAGAACCTTCTGCGAACAGTGCTGGATTAGATTAGATTTTAGGAAGAAATTCTTCCCTGTGAGGCTGGGGAGGCCCTGGCACAGGCTGCCCAGAGAAGCTGTGGCTGCCCCTGGATCCCTGGAAGAGTCCAAGGCCAGGTTGGACAGGGCCCTGGGACAGTGGAAGGTGTCCCTGTCCGTGGCAGGGGGGGGAATGAGATGATCTTTGGGGTCCCTTCCTTCAGGGCCTCCATGATTTTTGCTTTTTTGGCCCATCCATATTCAGACACCTTCAGCCTGCAGTGGGGCTGGAAGGATGGGGCAGACCTGGCAGCATTCACTGTTCCCTCTGCTCCCCTGCCTGTGCCAAGCCTGTGGCTGCTGCCTGCATCCCTGTCCTGGACCATGAAAATTCCCCCTTCCCTTGGCCTCATGTGAAAACCCTTGGTCATGCCAGTGTGCTGAACAGGAGTGGGGCAGCAATATTCCCCCCAGCCCCTCCTCATCCTCCAGATCCCACAGAAGCTGCCTGGGGCAGGATGGAGAAAAGGAGAAGGACCCTCAAAGGTGGAAAGAATCTCTGCTGCAGCTCTTAAAGGTGGGGGAAGAAAAGGAACCAGAGGAGCAGGAGATATCTGGTGCTGCACATGGGGGCTGTGTGTGTACACACCAATTTTCCATCAGGCTGATAAAAACACCAGGAGCTATTGAAGCTGAAGCCAAGGTGAGTAACCTGTGGCTGTCCCAGGGGTGCTGGAGGGAAGAACTGTTTACTCAGGAGCAGCAGGGATGCTCTGCCAGGAGCTGGGACGTTTGGCTCTGCGGTCACAGCTTGCCAGGAGGGGTTGGTTTCAGCATCCCAGCCCGTGCTGTGAAGAGGGATGGTGGCCAGGCACCTCCACCCTCATCCCCACACTGGGGATCCAGGAGGATGCAGGATGGAGAGGGTTTCCCTCCTTGCAGGGTCTCTGTGGCTGAGCTGGGGGTGCTGGGGCTGGTCCTGGCCGTGGGGCTCCCCAGGGCTTCAGTGGAGCAAACACGGCCCAGACTCCAGCTGGGAAGCAGTGGCTTTGTGCTGGCCTGGGCAAGGGTTCCCTATCCCAGCCAGGGGTTCTCTGGTGCCTCCTGCCCCAGCAGCAAGAGGATTTTTCCTCCTCCCACTGCCACCACACAACTCCTGCCCTGCCTGGGGTCTTGCTTGCACCACCAAATTTCCAAGGGCTTCCTGGGCTCTCTATTCCCCCCCTCCATGTTGCGTTTGGGATTTGTATTTCATTCTTATTTATCTCTCTGTAGGTTTGTCCCTGTCATTGCTGCTGTTCCTGGCTTTCCAGCAGGTTTGCTCTGCAGAGAGCTGCAGGTTGGCTATGAAATATGACAAAGCGTTCATTTAAATGCACACCGTGATGTCGGTGAGTCCATTAGGGGAATTAATTTGAATGGTTGGCGTTTAATAAACAGCCTCGTCCCTCCTCTCCACACACAACCCCCACCTCACCACTGCTGGCAGCTTGGAAGGGTTAAAAAAGCCCCACATGTGGATTTTGGAGGGAGAGGGGAGCAGGTATCAGGGTCTGGAGCAGGGAGCGGGGAGGGGGGGGATAATAAAAGAGATCTGGTGTTATAAGAGGAATTGCAGTTTGTTTTGCTCACAGTGGAAAAAAAAGCACATGTGGAAGGGGTTTGGGCTCCCAGGGTGTTTGGTGCATGCAGAAAATGGGGTGGGGGAACAGGGAGGACACGCTCGGGCCGGAGGGTCCCAGCCTGGCTCCGAGCACGCCGGGCTGGGGGAGGAGAGGGGGCTCCAAGGACGTTGCTCCCCATATGGTGTGTATTACAAGCTCCTTTCTAGTTGTAAAGATTAATTTAAAGCCTTTCTCACCTCCCCCCCATCCCTCTTCCATTGACAAATGAACATCTGGGCTGAATGCTGCCCAGATCCTAATCAAAGCATTTTTCCAGGGCCGTTGTCTGCCTTTATGGCTATCTGCTCCTCGGATGCTCTGCAGTTCCAATGCACTTGGCAATTCAGCCTGTAAATACCCCTCTCCAGGATTTATGATTGGGGATAATGTGATTTTTCTCTTTGCCTCTGGATTCGTTTGTTTGGTTTAGTTTAACGACATTTCCTTGTCTCTGCATAAGTGAGGGCACGAAGGGAATTTTCTTCCCTCTCCTCTTTGCAGGGAGTTATTAGCAAAGAGCAAAACTGGCTTTTTTGGGGGGCTGATGAGCACACTGGGGGGGGGGAAAAATCCAGCCCTGAATCCCTGATGAGCACCCCTGGTCATGCCAAAACATATATTTTTCCTACAGAAGCTTGTTTTTGAGGTTTGTTTGGTTTTTTTTTTTTGAGAAAGCAGCTTTCACCATAGGAAAGCTGAACCCTTTCCACAATATTCAAGGGCTTCTTCATCAGGGAGAGGCAGCACAAGACACAGCCCCGGTATGGAAAAGCTGTTTGCTCCCCAAAATGAGGCTTGAGAAGCCAAATGTGATGCTTGAAAACTGGGAAGTGCTGTGACTGGGATCCCATTCCCACCAGAAATCAAATCCCATTGATTTTTCCCCTTCAAGCTCCAGTCTGAGAGTTAGAAGATTAATATATCAAACCTAGCTAAGATGTTGAATAATGTTTGTCGTGTCCCAGGTGCTGTAGGAAAGGATGGTGCCCCAGCCAGGGGAAGAAGGCAGGAAAATCCCTTTAGGGCAAATATAGGGAGCTGGAGGGGTTGTGGCACGGGGTGCCTGTGTTGATCCCTGTCCCTGAATGAGGAGAGAGCTGGGAAACACAGAGCTGATGGGTTTGGGGTATATCCTGAGTACATTTATTCCTGCAGAAATCCAGCCTCCAGGACCTGGGCTTCTCCTTCCCTCTGCCCTCATTGAGGCTGATTCCTTTTCCCAGTGGATGCTTTCAGGAAGGTGTGTGAGTTCAGTCCATTTAAACCACCGTGGAGAGGCTGTGTTTACACAGAAAGTGCACAGGGTAATGGCACCAGTCATTAAAAACCTTCTCCTAAATGAGGTAAAAAATCACTGAGGTGGAAAGTGCTTGGCTGTTCCTCCTTGGTCCTCCAGGAAAAGGTGCAACCTGGATTTTGGTGATGCAGGGTTGGGCACCACCCATCCCCAGGGCCCTCCCCACCCCGGGGTGTCACTGGGGAAGCTGAGGAACATCACAGGCACTGGGCTTGTTTTTCTTAAGAAACTCTGAGTTTCCCACGAATACATCGAGCCAGAACGAAGCAGGCAAATCCCTGAAAATGGATCTGGGATTGTGAAGAGCCAGAGCTGAACTCCTGAAGGCTGAAATGGGACTGAAATGACCCCAGCACCGACCCTGCATGAGGACAGTGACCCATGCAAAGCTCCAGAGGTAGGGAAGCACCTTCCTGATCACCCAGAGGAGACTTTGGGGTGAATTTTAATTTCTCCGCGTTTTTTTCTACTGATTTTTAGAGCACACAGCGCCTCTTGTCTCTTTTTCGTCCCTTTCCTCCTGACTCCCCCCAAATGAGCAGTAAGGCAGTGAAGCCTGGAGTCAGTCCGCGGCTGAGCCAGCGCATCCATGGGGGGAGAGCAGCCCCTGGCAGCCCCGGGGCTGAGCCGAGGGCGATTTATGGAGTTCCATAGCAGCACGATCCATCGCTGGGGTCACCTCAGCGGGGTGAGCCGAGAAGGACGGTGCTGAGGGGCACTGTGGCCAAGGAGGCTTTTTGGGAAGGGTGAGGAAGGTGCCGGGGAGCCTTCCTCGGTGTCCCCAGGCAGGAGGAGGCGATCCCCGGGAGAGGGCGGCCGCGGCCGGGGCCCCGCTGCCGAGCGGGGATTTGCGGCTGAACTCTGCTCGGAAAGTCGCTCCCAGCCTTTTCTCATTTCTTTCTGCATTTAAGGCAGCTTCCAAATTCCTGCGCAGCCAAATCCTGCCTGGGACTGCCAGGAAACCCGGCCAGCAACAAGTACGTGCCGTTTGTGTACCCGCAGCCCAGCCCGGGATGCTGCTGTCCTGCGGGCGGTGGTGACGGGACGGAGCTCCAGCCCTCCCGAGGATGTGATCCCGTCCCTTCCCCTGCCCTGGGTGCTGCCCAGCCGTCACCTCTCCTTCATCACCGCCTTTTTACACAGCAAAACACCCCACCCCAGACTCCCTAAACTTCACCCGCCGCCCTCCCCGTAACCTCCCGCCCAGCCCATGGAAGGAAACACGCTGGCTTCATGCACTCCCAGTGGGATTTACGATCCCAGGGAGTTCCTGCGCTGCCTGTCATCGCTCTGGCCCCTTCCCGCCACCCATAAAACAAACCCGTTTGTTTCGAGGCGCTCCTTCCTCATTTCTTCATTTATCTTTATTTCTGCCGCTGCCCGCCTCAGTCCCTCAGGAGGGTTTTAGGGGACAACGGAGACGCAGGGGACAGCGGCAGAGCAATGAAACAGCAATGAAGCGGTCACAGCGAAGGGCACACGTTTGGTCTCCGTGGGGAACGTCAGCGGCTGGGGAAAGGGTCGGGAAAACCCCGCAGAGCGGTGCGAACGCCTAAGCACTGCAGGATGCATCCCGAGCTGCATCCCGAGGCCCTCGGCGCTTGGGGGTTGCATGGAATCCACCCCAGCGTGACCCCAGAGCAGCCTCGGGAGCGCTGAGAGCAGGGGCTGCACTCGCAGCATCCTCCCGGCCGCGGCGGGGATGCGGAGCCGGCTCCGGCCGAGCCCACCCATGGGACGCCTGATCTGGTCTTTCCACTGGTGACTCATGGAAAAACGACTTGTTTTGCAGCAGCGCTCGGCATGTCGGGTGATCCTGCCTCCGTGCCTCGCTGATCTGTCCTTTTTTTTTTTTAAAAAAGATCATGGGTATGAAAACATCTGGGACCCCGACCTTCCTGCAGAGCTCGCTCACCTGAAGGCATTTTCATTTTCCCCCCTGGATGTGTGCAGGGCTGGCCACGCCACACTCTCTCGGCTGCCTGGGAGGCAGCCTGGTCACGCTCCCAGGGTTGAATTTTTTGGGGATTAGTATTTTTGAGCGGCTCTTATACAACGGCGTTGGAAGCTTGGAGGGTTTCCACTGGCTCCTTGCGTGTTGGTTTCCACACTCCTGCCAGCACCGCCAGCTGCACGGGGCCCCCCAAATCTCTCTGCAAGGTTTGTGGCACAACCTGGGGGTGAGGGAGCTGGGGACTCATCCAGGCTTGTCCTGGGTGTCCTCACTGTCCCCAGGGACCTCGCTGTGTGGCTTGGCTTCTTGGTGCCTCGTAGGAAGCAAGCAGGATCCATTGGTAGATTTGGGTTAAAACACTCAGAATGGGAATAATGCTGATTCCCATTGGGTTCCCAGCATTTGCTTCCCAAACACTTTCCTTTCACTGCTTTTTCTCCAAGTCCTTGAGAGGGCAGAGATGGAGCACGGCCCTTTCCCAGTGGGACCGGCCCATCCCAGACTCAGTTGCAGCAGGAGTCTGGGCCAGCTCTGTATTTAAATGAATTGTCTCTTTTAAAATATTTTTTTCTTGGAAATAGGCATTGAGAGGGATGTTCTGTGGTGCTCACTGCTGTGTACCACACCTTCACCCTTTCCTCACAGAGCACTGACCGTGCCATAGCTCTCTGGAAAGCACATCAGCTTTTTCTTTTTTTTTTTTTTTTTTTTTTTTTTTTTTTTTTTTATTTTTTTTTGGGGGGGGTGTGATGGTTTAGTTTGGAATCTGGCATGGAAAATCATTTCCAACCCCCAAATTAGAAACAGAATAATAATACAGCGCCTTGTTTTGAAGGAGGTGGTGTGTGTCATCCCGCAGCAATGAGAAACTTGTGCTGGAGAGGAGCAAAGAGCTACGATTTGTTTTTTTAACACTCCCCGAAGGACTGTCGTGGCTCTGGGATGCTGCTCCCGCTCCCTTGTACCCACGGATGGCGATGGGACAGTTGCTGTGGGCAGGGGGGTGTCCTCACATCATGTGAGGGGCTGCACCACCCAATTTCGTTGTTCTTACACTTGGTTTTGTGCAGAAAAGGGGATTGTGCTGTGTGGTTTTCTGCCTTTCTGCCCTAAGGAGTTGGGATGGAGAGCTGATGTTCAGGGATGGGACAAGAGCCAGTATTTTGCCATGCTGGGCTGGAGGGAGGGATGAGCAGGCGATGCTTTCTCCTTGGGATTTTCTGTTTTGAACACTGTGCATTAGAGGGAATTCACTGCGAGTTGAACCCTCTCTGGTTTCTCTCACCCAGAAAACATCAAGTCCTACGAAAACTGAGTCAAACTCAGAAAAATAAGTCATGCTGAGGCAGTAGCTAGTCCTGCCCAAGAGGGGCTCACTGGCCACCACAGCATTGCCAGAAAACCTTTAAAAATAACACATTTTTTAAAATTGTGAGGGGTTTCCTCATGTGAGGGAGCTCTTCAGCCAATTTAAAGGCTGAATTCCTGTGCAGAGGAGCCCTCACCCCACTCTAGTTCTCTCCCTGATGATTATAACACACTCTACATCCCAAACCTGTGCCCAAGCCGAGGTGCCCCATCTGTCTTTGGGATGTCCTCAGGACAAGTCTGGGGGAAGAGGTCTGCATGGAGCCAGTCCCTGGGATTTAATAAGACACTTATTGTATGTTAAATATCAAGGGCTGATAGGAAACATGTGTCCTGAGGATTAACAGCCGTGTAAAAGATAAAGCCACGAGTTAAACCTCCAAACAGTGTGTTTCAAATAACTCTTCAAGGCTGCAATCTGCACTATTGGGGTAACCAGGAGTGGGATTGGGAAAGTAAAATGTGTGTTGCATCTCATGGTGCTCCAAAATCCTTGGGATGGGCTTGGGACTGGGTTTTCTCCCAGAAAGGTGATACCCAGGGATGCTGGATCACACAGGGCTGATGTCAGCTCTTTCTTCCCCCATTTCTTCCTCCCTTTCCACCTCTCCTTCTTCTTCTAATGGTTTTTTTTTTTGGTTTTGTTTTTTTTTTCCCAGGCCCCAATTTCTCCCCTGTCGAGGCAAACGCTTTGGCTAATTAGCAAAACGTGTCAAAGAAAATGATTAATGTCCCGGGAGGAGGCTGAGCTGCCTTTGTGCCGGCATTGCCTGACTTCTGCTCTTAAAGGTTTTATTAAAAGATAAGGGAGCTCGTGACGGGTGAGCAAAGCATGTGCTTCCCTGGGTGTTAAAGGGTCGGGGAAGCAGGGGATGGGGGGCAGATTGGGGTCACCCTCGGAGGGAGAGGCGAGGGCTCGTGTTTCCCTACCTCTGTGCGCCACCGTCACCGCGGTGTCTGGCCTTGGCAGGGGAAAAGACTTTTTAAAAAATGGCTGAATGCCTCCTTTATTCTTCCAGGGGCAGGTAACTCAATCTGCTCAGCTGGGCTATGAATGTCGCTGTGTTACGGGGCTCTGCCTGGCTGTGTGCTCCAGGAGGGGGTCTTGGGGAGGGGATGCCCAGGATGGGCATCCCAGGGTGGGGCTGGGATGCTGGGGACTGGGCACAGCCAGATTCCTGCCCAGCACAGCGGTGGCAGCAGGGACAGAGGTGCTTGGGCATGGGTTTGATGGTCCCTGTGGTCAGAGAGGTGCCCATGGTCAGGCTCGAGCCCAGCAGGACATCCCTGACACTGTTTGCTGTGGGCTGAAACCTCCATCCCAGCTCCCTGCTGGGGATCCCAGGGCCAGGTGGGCAGCAGAGGCACAGGGGGGAATCTGAGGCACGGTCCCACTGGGCTCCTGCCAGGACCACCACACACAGCATCCAACCGTCCTCATCTCTCCTGGCTTTGGATATGTTTTCAGGAAGCCTCAAAATATTCTCCTTGCATCCCAAACCCCTTCAACCTCCCCAAAACCAGGAGTACTTGCAGGGGGATCTTGCAAAAGGCAAAAACTTCCCAGCAGCTCCACTGTGGGATCACACAAACCAGAGCCAGCAGTGCCACACCATCCCTGTGCCACGCCAAAATCCCACCTGGGATATCATCCTGGGAACAGGGAGAGGGTGAGAGACCCTTCAGCAGCACTCTGGTTATTTTATCAAAGCAGGAGCGATTCCCAAACCTGGCAGACACTGATGTCTGCAGCCACAGAGGCCTGAGCCCCCGGATGCACATCAGAGGGGTTTTGGGAGAGGGCACAGCTGGCAAGAGCCTCGGGAGGGGCTGCAGGAGCTGCTCCGTGAGGTTTTCCTCCAGCAAACAGACCTCTGGGCTTAATAAGCTATTTGTAAAACTCACTGTGGATAAACAAGAGGCCGTGTGTCAGGCTGAAGGCAGCCTCGCAGGGCTCCGCCGCGCGGGGTGGGACCTCAGCGCAGAAATATTTTCAAGATAAACAGAGGAAAATGAGTCCTGGAGGAGGCCGGAGCTGCTGGCAGCAGCACGCCGCTCCTCTCCAAGATTATTTTGGGGCAGGAACTTTGCTTTCTGCACACTGCAGCTTTTTTTTTTTTTTTTCTTCTGCCTCTGAAGGGAACCTCGCGTGCTGCTGATTCAGAAATAAACCTGAGGAGCGGTTGGCACCGAAGGCAGCAGTGAGGAGATGGGCAGAGCCCGGGGCCTGCAGGGCAGTGCTGGGGTGAGGGCGAGGAGCTGGGATGCACAGCTGCTGCTGCAGATCCCCCTCATCAGAGCTGCCTTCCCTGAAGAACCCTCAGGCTGAGGTAACAATATTGGGTTGGGGGTGTTCAGCTTGGAGAGGAGAAGGCTCCAGGGAGATTTTAGAGCCCATTCCAGAGCCTAAAGGGGCTCCAAGAGAGCTGGAGAGAGACTTTGGACAAGGGATGGAGTAACAGGACAAAGGGGAAAGGCTTCCTACTGACAGAGGGCAGAGTTAGATTGACTATAAGGAAGAAATTCTTCCCCTGGGAGGGTGGGGAGGACCTGGCACAGGGTACCCAGAGCAGCTGTGGCTGCCCCTGGATCCCTGGAAGTGTCCAAGGCCAGGCTGGATGGGGCTTGGAGCAGCCTGGGATGGTGGAAGGTGTCCCTGCCCAGGGCAGCAGGTAGAACAAGGTGGTCCTCAAGATTCCCTTCAACCCAAACCCAGATTCTGGGATTCTGTGACTCCAGTGTGAGCAGCAGAGCTGCCTTGCCTGGCTGCTGGTGCCTCCTGCCCTCCGTCAGCCCCTCTGTTTCCCAGAAAAGGTGGAGGCAACTCCGTGGTGGCCCAGGGCAGGATAGAGGCACTGCCCTGACCTCTGCCAGGCTAGAGCTTGGGAAATGGGCTGGGCTCCATCCTTCCAGCCCCTCTATCCCTCCAGCCTCACTGTCCTCTTCATCCTCCTCACCCCCTCCATCCCACCATCCCTGGGCTGTGGGGGTTTGCTGCTGCTTTCCTTCTCCTCTGTTTTGTGCCTGATCTTTAAACTCCAAAACCGAGGATGGACACCCAGCCTGGGGCAAGGCTGGACTTGGGGCACCAAGGCTGGGACCATCTGCAGCCTCAGCAGCTGAGATCTCCCAGTCTATCTCTCCCTCTCTTCCCCTCCCCCAGCAAATTTAATTAAAAGTCATTCAGATTCCTTTGAAAGAAAATGTCATCCGTCGACACAATTACACTTTAACTAACCAAAGCTGTTACAGTTCCTATATATATTGGAAGCAGGCTGTCGTTATTAGTTCTAAGTAAGTAATTTATTCCCATTATTGTGTTCAAATTACAGGATATTACCCCCTGGGGAAATAATCCTGTTATTTGAAATGTAAAAAAGAATTCACATGGACAACAATGGATTCCTAAATGAACCCAACAACAGCCCCCAATCCCAGTGCGGCATCACTTGCCTCAGATAGGGAAAATATTAAGTTTCTTTTAAAAAGGTTCTTGTCTTCTCTCTTTCTCTTCTCCTGCCCCAGGTAAGGTAAACTGGGCTCCTCCTCTTCTTGAAGTGCATCAATTTATTGAGGGAATCCTGGATGTGAAGGAATTTGGTGGGGAGCATGCGGGAGGCAGATATTTGTGTGTGTGTGTGTGTGTGTATATATATGTAGATGTCTCCCCTTAATTTGGTGGTGGGAAGGGAGCCCTGGGATGGTGGGATGTGAGTGCCAGCACAGCCCCGTGGGTTTCTGCTGGAGCTGGGAACCTTTGCCTTTCTTCCGCAAAGAGATGATGAGGTTCTTTGGAAACACTGTTCCCTTGATCAAGATCTTCAGAGAAGGAAAATAACAGCTCCTCTCTGCAACACCCAAACATAAGCAACTAATTTGGACCACCGAAAGGAAAAAGGGGGAGAAAAAAAAAAAAAAAAAGAAAGAAAGAGAAAGAGGAGGAAGAGGGAGGGGAGGGAAGAAAATCAGATACACTTGTAACCTGATTACAACAGCCAGCTATGTGTGCAAAATCACAATGCAGCTCTATAATTAAATCTCTCTTTCCCCCTCCTGCCGAGCTCTTTCCTCTAACAGGCGCGGTACAAAAACAGTCGTTAGGACATCAAATTCCAGCTCCGACAAGAGGGGACTTTTTTGTCTATAGCTGCTCGGCTCGTCTTTAGGGAAATAATAATTATAAGCCCAGTGCCGCTGGCTGACGAGCTTTGTGGAGCAGAAAGGGCTCGTCTTGTCCAACCTCCCCTTCCCCCACTCAGAGGGCTGGGTGATGGGAAAAGAGATGGGATAGCCCTGGGAGCCAGCCCTGGACACCCCCTCCGTGTGCTGGATCCACAGGGAGAGGAAAGCCTGGGGTCTAACAGGATGCTCGGAGTCACAGAGAGTTCTTGTGTTTTAGCACCAGGGGTTTGGTGGCACAGGGCACTCCTGGGTGGGTCTGGGTGTTTGGGAGTGCATAAAGCACCTGTGAGGGATGTGAGGAGCCAGCAGCTTCACAGGCAGTGCGAGAACTCCGGCCACAGCGTTTTCCCAAGGGCTTCTCCCCTGCCTGGCACTTGGCTTCTCCAGCCAGATCTGGTCTGCAGAGTGATGGGGGGATGCCAGGGAAGGGATCAGGTCAATGAACCCCAAAAAGCAGCTGGGAAGGGAGCCCCAGCATGGTGGATGGGAGGGGGGGAGCAGTGCTGGCAGCCCTTCCCCAGCCCAGCCTGTTGATGACTTGGATTTACTCCACACTGGTCACAGAGAGCTATTCCCATCCCTGTGACACCCAGCACGTGCTTCTGCTGGCAGCTGCTGGCTGGATTCAGCCTCAGGGACCCGGTTCCTCGAGGGCAGCTTCCTGCTTGCTTCCTCAGGGTATTTTTGGGAACAACTCTTGCATCCCATCTTCTTTCCTACTGCGAGCCGAGGGAAGGTCTGTCGAGCTTCTTGCAACCGGGTGCAACGACTCACAGGACGGTGAAGGAAAAAAACCTGACACCAGGAAACCCTCCAAAGGGTCCCAAAGCACAAGATAACCACCAGTGAGACAGGATTTATCCACCACACCTCGTCATGGCAGCCGGCACGTGCAGGGGAGCGCGACCGAGGGCGGACGCGGGCTTTGCAACGCGCGGCATGCGACACGGAAACTCAGATGCTGCTCCAATAAAGCTGTGCAGGTTTGGTTTTAATGGCAATTAACAGCTGTTAAAAGGTGAAGGATCTGTTCTGCTAACACCCAGCGCTTCTCGCGCCTTTCATGAAGGGATTTGGAAATACATTTGTGAGTGTTAATTTTAAGCCACCGTAATGTACCCCGGGGAGGTGGATGGGTTTACCCTGTTTTCGGGCAGGGAAGCTGAAGCAGGCCAGGGCACGGTGTGGGGATGAGCATTCAGTGCTGGCATATCTGGTGAAATCCATGTCTGGCTCTGGAAAAGGCATGGGAGCAAGCCAGGGACCAGCCAGCAACATCAGTGCAGTTTTCACCAGCATTTCCCCAGTCTTTTATTTTGTGGGGAGATTAACTTGGTGCAAAACCAAAGGCACTCACGAGTTTAACCTTCAGCAGGACCCTCGCGCTGGGGGGGCACGTAGGAAACCGTCTTTCCCTGGGAGATGCTGCAAATCTGGATTTTCCAGTTCCTGGAGGGCTCTGCTTGTTTAAATTAGAAGCAGATAGGAGAGGTGAATTTTAAGAAGGACAGAGCAAAGGCACACAAGTATGCAGTTAACTTCTAAACTTCTTTCTCTGGCTCTCCCGCTGAGTAAATGCTTTAGGAGCTTCAAACCACAGCTTTTAATATCTCCTTAACATGCCCCGCGATTCCTTCCCCCCTGTCAAAACAGCGAGAGCAGCTGTGAATATTTTCCATTTTAGAATGTTTTGTATGCATACGAAAGTACCTGCAGCTCCAGTGGGCTGGGCTACGGAGAACTGCTGGAGCCAAGGGTATCTATTTTATATCGAACCTCAAAATAGCACATGCTCCTGCCTCTCTCTTGCTCGTGTCCTGCATCCAGGAGGGTATTTTTGATTTAACTGACAGATCAAGAGAAAAATCCCCAATTTACTCTGTTGATGCAGAAGGTCTTGTCATTCTGAGCTCAGCTCACCTGGATGGAAGATTGTTTTAAACTCTCCCAAATGCAGAACCTGTAATAGCGGGGTGTTGCATGGGGACTGCAGTTTTGGGGAGGTTTCCCATGCACGTTTCTCCACTAAACCACATTTTTTCCGCTGAAAGGTGTAACTGCCGTTTCCGTGCCTTACAACCAATTTAGCAGCTGATCCGTAGCCAAAAAACGCAGGCAGTAATTACAGCTTTGGGGTTGGTGCTCCTCTCAAAGCACTCTATGGGTTGTGCATGTCAGCCCTCCTCCCTGCCTATTTTTTCCCCCTGATCTTGGATGAAAAAAGCTTATTATTGGGTAAAAGGGAAAAAAAAAATCCAGCCTGATGTATCCAAGAGCCAGTCTAGCTGTGAAAAAAGCCCCATGCAGGGGCTTGGTGGAGGTTGTGGAAAGCAAAGGGCACGAAGCATGGGGCAGGTCCTGGCAGTGGGGGTCTCAGCTCGGGATTTGCGGTGGAAGTGAGTGCACAGGTGGCAGAGCAGGAAAACAGGGTGGGATTGTGCATAAATACCCACCCTCCTGGGCAGGCAAGGAAAAAAACCCACCAGTCTGTATTTGGACTCGAAACCAGCCTGGTTTGGGATATATTTGCCTCTACAAACCCCAGAGCTGTGGGATCAGAACTGCTGTGATCCGGGGAGGGCACAGCCCTGTGCACCCCCTGGCCCCTCTCCCTAATTCCCTGCTCTGGCTGGAGTGGTGAGGATGCTGCAGCCTCCAGCTGCCACCGGGCACGGGGTACAGCTCCTGGTGGGGCTTCTTTCTCTGGGCTCCCCCCTCCATGCAAAGCCTGCTGCCAGGCTGAGCACAAGGGTTATAATCAGCCAGGATTTATGGAGAAAACCGAAATCCTGAGCTGTTCTGGTCATTAATCAGAAATTCTTTGCTCAGTTCCCAAACCGTTTCCCTGGGGATCTCCTCATTGGGACCCCCCCACCCGACAGCCCCCTCCCCACGGATGGCAGCTCCTTCATTGCAGGCTGGGGTGGGGAGAGACCCCACGCTTTGGAATTATCCAAGCACCCCCCTCGATAAATAAATTGCCATGGATGCATCGGAATAAACCCCAGCAGGGCCCCCCTTCCCTTCAAATCCCACCTCTGTCCCTACAGGGTTTATTTGGGGGGGATGAGACCTTGCTGTCAGACTCAGTTCTGCTTTTAAGATGGGGGGGGAAGGAATGAAATCAGGGCAAAGCTTTGTCGACGCGTTGGGATCATTGCCGTCCGCGTTTTAATGTGATTTATGTCTGGATTTCTAAATCCAGCCACTGACTGCACGCTTTAAATATAGCTCCAAAACCACTCTGAAAACGTGTAGTAAGCACGTTAAAAACAGCGGACGGAAAGGATGCACAGCACCTCCCTGGCTAAGGATGGGGAGCACGGGGAGGTTTATTGTGGGGAAAAAAAGAGGATTTGGGGGGTCCCAGCAGATGGGGATGGAGTCCAGCAGGGCCTGTGCCCAGTCTGTGGGTGAAAAATCGAGAGCTGCGCTGGCAATGAAGGGGTGAGCGTCCCCCACCCCCCACACCTTGGCAGCCCCCCAAAACGGGGGAGACGCGTTGGGGGTGGGGGGCACCGGTTTGCTTTGCCTCCCACGTCTCCAGAGAGCCTCCCCCAGCTCCCCCCACTCCCAGATTCCGCCCCCCCGTCCTACCTGCATCCCGGGAGGGGGGGCAGTGCCCGGTGTGGGGCTGGGGGCTGCGAGCTCCGCACCGCTCCGCTGCCTCCTGCCCGCTCCCCTCCGCCTCCGCGGGCACCGGCACGGGGGCGGCCACCGGGAATTTCGCGTTGGTCCGGGGAGGGGAGAGAAGGG
>VXBQ01017483.1:0-186837 GCA_013400175.1 Phainopepla nitens
CTGATTTTATTTTTATTATTGTTGGGTGCATTACTATTTCCCTCACCGCCGAGGGGCTTTGCCGAAACCTCCCACCCGTGGGCGCAGCGGTGCGCGGGGCGCCTCCCGCAGTGCGGGGCTCAGTGTACCCCCTCCTGTCCCCCGCCCCGCTCGCCCTGTGACCTTGGGCACGGCGCCCCGGGCGCGCCCCGCAGCTGCGGGGTCCTTCCCGCCGGGCCGGTCATCGCCACCTCTGGGCAGGGGCCGGCGCCCCACCGAGCAATACTCGGCTTTCTTCTCCCCGCCGGATCAGGACGCACAATTAGAAATAAATTTAACGATTACCCAGCTTTTTTTTTTTTTTTAACTGTTGTCATTGTGCACGGGAAATGGGACGTTCTAGATTTCCTGTCATTTTAAACCACAAACCAACAGTTCTCTAATGGAGATTAGTGAAATTCACACAGACTAAGCACACGGCGTCTCATTCTCAAAAAAGAAAAACCTGTTTCCCCGACCCCTTTCCACACTATGAATCGCTTATCCGCCACCTTCATCCTCAGTGAAACACGGCGGGGGGAGCAAGAGAGAGTCTTCGCTTTCCTCGTTTGCCACGGGAGGTGAAGCAAACCCTCACCGGGCGCATCCGGGCACGTACGGTCGGCTACGCACCTTTGCCCGTGCAGGCTGAACACGGCGGAGGCTACTCCCCCCGACAGCCGCGCTCCAGCCGCCCTTCCCACGGCGTTATGTAGGTTACGGGGGAGGGAGGGAAAAAGGGCGGGAGACAGGGGCCGACCGGGGCTGGGGAAGCTCTGACGTCCGTCGCCGCCGCCGGGAGGTGCCTCCCCCCGGCTAGGGGCCGCCCGACGGCGCTGCGGGGCTGGCCCCGCCAGCAGCGCCGCTGCTCCGCTGCTCTTGCTCGGCCGGGCTGCCGAGGGGCGTCGGGCGGACACCGGGGGGAGAGCCCCGCCCTTCTCGCTCCTCTCGCGCCGTGCTGACCGCCGGGGCCGGGGGCTGGGTGTCGCGGCCGCCCGTGCGCCCCCGGGCTGCGGGGGGAACCTTCCTTCCCCCTGCCCCGGCCTCCTTCTCGTCCTAGCGCTGGCTGCAGCGCCGGCCCCCGTGCCAGGCTGGGTGACTTTGCACGGCCGGCTGGGCGCCCTGGAGGCGCCGGGCTGTATATAAGCGAAATAAAAGTCCGCTCCGGCCCCCAATCCAGCCCCGCACGTCGTTGCGGCGGCCAGGGCTGCTACCCCGGGAGCTGCTACCCCGGGAGCTGCCTCCGGAGCCCTCACACACAGCTTGTGGCAGCCCTGCGGCGGCCGGCCGGGGCCGAGGGACAGGAATAAGGAGAAGGGGGCAGCCCTGCCGTAGCCCCGACGTGCTCCCGGAGAGCCAAGGGTTAACATCGGCTCGCTTTTCTCGAGCAGCCCTCCTTTCACATTGCATCAAAGTCCTTTAAAGCTGTTTCTCTTCCCTCCTCCCCACCCCGGCTGGAAAGACGATTTATCCATGCAAGCTAAGTAAACAGATCTTTGTTTTCGTCTTCCACCCACTGCCCTCTTTCTCTAGCCCGAAGCTGGAGACTCGCCAAGCCGGCTGCAGCGATCGCTGGCTCCACACACACACACACACTCACACACACGGGGCGGGGGAAGAAGCCGGGTTTCTCGGGTGAGGCAATGTGCCTGCAATTGGCAGGGACAAGGCAGGAATTGTAATTGCACTTCATCATGTGATGGCTTATGAAAGAGGAAGTTTGGATGTTTTAGTCACGTACTCCTTTGCCCTCTTGCTTTAGCCTCCAGGTTCTCCGAAGGAAAAAATTACATATATTTATATATACTGGTGGAAAGCCAAGAAACAGTGTGTTTGCGCATTTCAGATCATGAGCAGAGCTGGAGTGCTAACTGAGCGAGGCTGCAGGGTAAGAAGAAAGCAAAGCTTTGAGCTGTGGCAGGCTTTTAACTGCAGGACAGAAAATGTGATCTGTATTTATTTTCCTTTGTTTTTAATGAAAACTAGCTGCATGGAAAAGTCAAGATGAGCAGTATTCTGGTTTTGCTGCATTTGCGGCCTTTAAATTCATTTTGGTGGAAAACAAAACAAAACAAAACAAAACAAACAAAACCAAAAACCCCAAAACATAATCATATTACCAAGCTCAATGTCAAAAAGCTGATAAAATAGTGGCAGTGCTACACAGGAAATGTGGTTTATGTATCAAATCACAAAAAAAAAAAAAACCTCAAAGCTGCTGACTGTTACAGCAGTGACTGCACAGGAATAGAACAAATAATGCATTTGTCTCTTGTTCTTTTTTTCTCTTTTTTGAAACAGAAACTATGTCTTTGTGCCTGATCTCTATGAAACGCCCCTTGCTGCAACACACCAAGGCTATAGATAGGAGCAGCAAGTACTGGACAATGTCTTGTGGGGTGCAGGGCTATGAAGGTCTGGGGCAGTCCCTGACCAAGGAGCACCATGAGCATGGATAAGGGTCCAGCACAGTGTGGAAGGCTTTTGTCTTACTCTTGTGTACCCAGTGTCATGGGTGAGGGAAGGAGGGGAGAGGAAAGGTTGGAGCGGGGCAGCTCTTTGAGATGAACTCTGCCACCCCCACATCAATGCTATGCCCCTTCTCAGTGTGTTTTTTTACTTTTGTCAGTGAACCACACTGAGGTCTTGCTGTGTTTCTCTTTTTCCCTGCATGGTCTTATATCCTTTCCCACCTATCCTCTGCAGTGGCAGCAGTGATTGCATGCACTTGTCCCAGAATTGTGCTCCCAGCACTTCACCCACATATCTATGCCCCATGGGGCCTGCCATTCCATCTGTGTCCAAACCTGTGCTCCTCACTTGATCACCTCTGCCCTTGGCATTCTTCTTTCCCTTCTAATGGAGGGCTGTCTCACATCCTTCTCGAGCAGATATGCACTGCTTCCTCCATAGCTTTTATTTGCATCCTACTGTTATGGCAGAAGTCCTGCAGGATAACATCAAAATGGCCAGAGCCAAGATAGGAAGGGCAATTATGCTGAAGGATGCTACCACCTCTCCTTCATTGATCCGTATTGAATTATAGAGTTTGCTCTCCCAGAACTGAGAGAGGAGAGGCTGGGAATAGTACTTGAAGTTTGGATTTAGTCAGATGCAGGTGATTCTGGGCCAAAAATGTTTAATCTAGTGCTATAGGGGGAAAAAAAGATACTGATGCAAATGAGAGTGTTATCAGGCACAGCTCATTGACATAAATAGGCCTTGGACAGCTCATGGTAAACCACTGATCCTGCAGATGTTTACAACCACTTATAACTTTATTCACAAGAGCATCACTATGAATGTAAAGCTCTGTGCACTTATGGGCTTGCAGGATGAGAGCATGCTTCCCCAAGAGCCACTCGTCATCAGTGTGCTGACGGCTGCCCTGCAGCCTGGAGCTGACTGCTGATGGCAGGAGCTGACAGAGCCACTGGCATAAAAATATTCCACTGAGGCTGAAGAGAGGTCACTGCACTAGCTCAGTGTGAAGCAGGATGTGCCAGAGGACTGAGAGAGACTCGAGCAGCTACTCAGTGTCTCCTATTTCCCATACATGGGCCTTTTATTAACTCCTTGAAGACGGCTGCATTGAATGCTGCTGTTTGGTGTCAATTTCTGAAGAGCTGTGAGGCACGTAAGCAGAGCCTGCCTAGAAGAGGAAAAACAGCTAGAGGACAATCGTTTGCCATTAGTTTGCGGATACTTTCCGAAATACGGAGATGCGATGTATGCTGCTGGTCTGCTCCAATGCTTTGCTCTAGACGGCTTGGGCAGGGCTCGTTACCAGGGGCTCGAACTGTGAGCAAGAGCCTGTGTGCTACAGCTTCTGCTCCATTGGTGGGCTCTGCTCTAGGCAGTTTGGAGAAAAATTTGCATGCTTTCTTTAAAAAATGAGACAATTCTGTTTTTAACAGCGCAGTTGACTTTATGCCCTCTTTTCAAGTAGAAGTAGAAAAAGAGCAGCAAGGAAAAGATCATGGAAATACTTGAGAAATTCAGAGGTTACTACCCTCCGAAGAGAACGAAAAACTTCAGAGAGACACTTCCAGATACCAGAAGAAAGGGCAATTGATGTAGAAAAGCTTCAGCCCCTTATCCCCAGGCTGAGTAAATAGGCATGTCGGGTTATCCCATTTACACCCCGCCTTGGTGCTCTGCATTTCGAGCCACAGTCAGCAATTGTCTGCAGCCACGGGCGAGGGGGGCAGGAATGCGGTGGCCGGGGGCTTCCCGGGGCGCAGGCAGAGCGGCCGGCTGGCCGGGTGACCCCTTCCCAAAATAAACAGGAAGCCCAGGAAGCAGTGACCTCTCCGTGACACCGTGCTGGCTCTGCTCCCTGCCTTCTGTGCGGGAGTCGACAGGCTTCCAAATACCCTCAGAAAATTGGACAGGGGGGAGGACTCCACAGGAAACGTTACAAAATAAGAGCAGAAACAGATCATTTGTTGAAAAAAATTACAGAGGGCTTTAAAGTTCCTTCTTTTTAGGCTTCTGGATAGTTGTATTCCTTGTCTGTGCTTCATTCCCCTGAGCCCATGTGGATGCAGCTTGCAGAGCCCCAAGTAGCTGCAGAGGGGCAGAGCTTCCCTCTCTGCGTGTGTGGAAGTGCGGGTGTGCCTGAGCAAAGCACAAAGAGAAGCCCCAAGGAGGCCAAGCCAAAGGCTTTCTCAGATGGGCTGAGGAGTTCAGGCTGGGAAATGCTTTTTCCCTGTTTGTGGGAGTTGGCAGTAGGGTCCTCACACAAAATAAAAGTCAAAACCAAGGACCAGACCTTTTCAAAGTGTGGGCCAGGGCTATTAATGCTGTTTCCAACATGGGAGTTCCTGCGTTACCCAGACATCCCCCTGAAGCAGCAAACTGGCGCTTGCTGACAGCTCCAGCTGGCAAATCACCTCCTGGGCCTGCCAGAAGAACTTGCCGTCCCGAAAGCCTCCCTGCCTCAATGACTGGTGGCCCCACACTTTGGGGCAGGACAGGACCACCACCAGTGGGGCAGCCAGCCCAGCTGAAGGGAGGCTGTGCTGCTGCTGATATCCAGGCTTCCTGGCAGCGCCGGCCATTTCGCAGTCCCCTTTTCCTACTCACACAGCAGCAGTTGTCTCGTCCTTCCTGCAGTGTGCGGACACCTGGAGGGGCTGGGGGCTCCAGGAGGCAGGTGCCAATGGGTTTGACCTCCACACAGAGCAGCTAGTTTAAAAAGACTCGGGGGAGAGAAAAGGGGAGATGGATTCCCTCTCTGTTTCCCTAGCAATTGCTCGGAATTTTTGGCTACCAAACACTGGGTAGCAAACCAGACATGCCCACCTAGCTGGGTAGCAAGATGCACTATGCTGGTGTGCTCCCCTATCCCCCTACTTCAGGGAGATTGCTCTTTAGGGAAAGGATTATAATACAGGGAGTGGTGGGCAGCTGCTACTGGAGAGTTCCTTGAACAGACCAGTTTTCTTTCAGGAGAAATTTTGTTCACTGGCATGCAAAGGCTGCAAAATGGTTCATTAGGCTGCAGCCTTGGTTTGTGCCAGGCACATTGAGATATTGTTGGGGTGCCCATGTTTCTGCTAGTCATTGCAGCTATACTATTTGAATTTTGCAATGAGACAAGAGTTAACAGAAGGGTGCCCAAATCTGAGAAAGTACAGAATGCAAAGAAAATTTGGATTCGGCCTCCCAGCACTTCCTCTCAATCTCTCTCTTTGTGTCTTCCTGATGCTCAGGCAGTGCCCCTCTGCGGGGAACCCCTTAGGGAGCATTCTGGGCAAGCAGAGCTGGGAGGAAATGCTCCTCTCTGTGCTTCAGCCCATCTTTTTGCTGACTGCAGTCTAATATGCTAAGTAAAAACAAGTAAAAAAGGATATTTTTATCTTCTTGTACATTCTGTCATATGAGTAGTATGTGTATGTGTAGCAATGCTGAGGAGCAATACTTACAAGTTTAGGCATTAATGATGTATTTGTAAACTTAAACAGCAGAGTTGTACTGCATTACTTCATTCTGTCCATGTGTACTTTTGGGCAAAGAAAATCATACACATCCCTTTTCCAGGCACCCACATCCCTTCTGCTCATGCTGAGCTTCAGAAGGAGGTGCCTGCTAGGAAGTACAGTTGAGTTCATATTTGATTAAAAGAACACCAGCAGCATTAATAACTGGTAGACCTATGCTGGAACTGGCAATTAAACTCAGTCTCCTCATTAAAGGAACTTGCCAAAGGCTGGGGCTTGCATATCACTTAGTCTCCCAAATAGGACGGGATGAGGACCAGTCATCTTTGATAATGGGTCCTGCAAAGGACTTCTCATCTTGCTTGGGAAATGGCCATGCCAGTGAGTGCACTGGGGCAGCTGCAGAGGCTGCTTGCATAGCTGCCACTTGCTGCTGACTCAGGAGTCTTGCATGTGCTCTTGGAAGGTGTCGCATAGACATCCTTCAACAAGCCTCCCTCTAACATGTGTCACCAGTTTCCACATGCAGTCCATCCTGATAAGGAGCACCAAGCAGCTGCCCCTTTGCTCCCTGGTCTGCTTGCAGTTCCCACACGTCTCATGCTGCCTCAGAGGTGAATGACTTTTGGGTAGTGCAGATCTGGGATGGGTTTCAGTGGTCAATCCAGAGGCAAGAGGACGATCATCTTGCTCATCCATTTTCCCTCTGCCAGTTACTATTATTGCTAACTGCTGTTCCACACACATTGTAATTAAGTGGAAAAAATACAGACCAAATGAAAAAGAGTACAAGCCTCTCAAAAACATCTCTGCTTTAGCTGCAGCCTGACTCAGCCTTCAATTAACATTCCTACTTAAAATAGTTTTGTTTTACAGCTTTTGTTGAATCTTACATAATAGCGGACCAAATCACCACCCCAGAGTGCCATGCTGAAGAGAGGAGCTTGGTCCTGGTTTCCAGAGCACTGTCTCATCCTGTCTTTGATCCAGATGGCCTTGGGCATGAGCTGGGTGAGCTACCAGAGGAGAACATGCAGCACACCTGCAGCTCTGCTTTGGAGGGCACAATGAGCTGGTGCTGTCAGTAGAAGTGGTCCCATTCTCCCCTACCCCAGCTCTCGGTTCTGCCAGTGCTGCCCTTGGCATTTTGCTTGTGTGGCTGCTGGAGCAAATCTGGCAGTACCAACAGCTGCAGTGCAACTAAACCTGCTCCAGTGCCATCATCCTGCTGTGCCAGGGGTGCTTCTGCAGAGAAGGGAGCAGGTCACGATGGGTGGCTGGGAAGGGACCTCAGTGGTAGCATCAGTTTGGAGCTGCTGCAGAAGCCCCTCATGCTGCACCCACATGCATCCTCCCATCACCCACCAACAGCTGTTGACAACCCTCCCCAAGCTGCCAGAGTGCACACTGAAGAGGTGGAGGGACACATGGACCAGCTGGGCTTCCCAGGGGCACAGGGCCACACTGGAGATGGGTCTGATTTCCTGCCAGGACCTGAGGAGCTTAAAGGCTGGGCTCTGTATCGTGCAGAGCAAGATGACAGCTCTGCCTCCATCACCAATAATGATAACATGGAGAAACCCCTGCATGGCACTTCACTGCAGAGGGGTGTCCTTATCACACAGTAGCACTAAAAAAACTACTAGCATGATTTTTCCTTTGTTGTTCTTATCGGGCCTATGTCTAACAAGTACAAAACTAGAATAAAACACATGCATGAATGTGTGCGTGGGTAAATAAAATGGGAGTTTTTATTACAATCTCAAAAATTGGTACATGCAATGCAGGTCTGAAGTGAGGAAGATACTCCCATGTCTACTTCAGTATGGGGGCCTACTTTCCATTTGAAGCCATTGCTGTCAAGTTTATGGCTCCACAAATGCTCTCTGGGATTGTGAGGACCTTACCCTAGGACTGCACCATGCTCATGAACTGGGATGGTGTTTCAAATGGAGAGAGAGCTGGGAAAAGAAGGAGTCAGGCACATCTAAACCTAGTATCACTCACCACTCCCAGTCTCAGTAAGCTAGTGATCACAGGAGAATCATAGTTCCTGCTGAGGGTAGCTCTGCTAAGTCACTGAATTTTCACTAGAGTGACATTTGGCCTGAGGTGATGATGCACTGCACTTCTTAACATGAGGTCAAGCAGCCCTGCAGCTGACAGCTCACTCCTGCCTCATCCAGAGGACCATTGCATCTGCTTGGCTAAACTCCGAGTCCCAGCCTGGCCCACCAGCAGAGCTAAAGAAGAGTTGCTGATGCCAGTGTGCCCCTCTGCCAGGGAGCTGGGAGAATTCCTAGAGAGGACAGGAAAGTCACATAATGGGCTCAGTTCCTCTTCCTCCGGGAGATCCTGCAGTGACACGCAACCTGGAAAGAAGTAGGTTAATGCAAGTGAGGCCCTTTCTTGTGAATTTTGCTTTAGACTTAGAGTTACGTGTTTTGGCAGACTTTTTGATGAATAGGTCAGCAGGGTGTGGAAACATATTCTAAAGCTTTCTGCATCCTTGCACATGCTTCTAGTTGCCGGGGGTTTTGCCTACTGCTTCACTTGGAAAGGTTTAAAAGAAAATGCAAATCATAGGCAAAGAGCAGAGATAGAATTTGTGCATACTTTTGGCACAGATTTTAGCCATTTCTTTGTCATTTGAGAAACAACAGTAAGAAAACCTACTCAGCTGTATATTATATGAAAATACCAGTTTCTCTGTTTACAAATAGAAAAAAATATCCCATCACAATTTGCTACATGCACCTCCAGATAGCATGCATAAACATGTCCTTAGAACTTTCTTTGCCTCAGAGTGAATACAGGGCAAGTGGGATGAATCTGGACTTTTTTACATCTTCTTCCAGAACTAGCATTGGTAATAAAAAGATATTGTTTCATACACTTCAAAAAGATGTGAATGTTTCTGCACACTAGGCTTTCAGAATCAAAATTCTACACTTGAAATATGAGAAAAATCATATGAGCAAAAGACTAAGAAACTCTTTTCAGATGTAATCAGATACACTGTCTGACAGACTGGAATACTTAAAATCATTTTCAACCAATGGCATGTCAAGACATGCCTGCCTCGGACACTGTTAAGACATCAAGCCCCCATATTTTACATACCCTCCTAATTATATTCATATGTTCAGTTTCATATTTGACCTCTCTCTTGCAACAGAGTGCCAAGTAAAGCACTCCACATCCTAGGTCTCCTATAGGAATTAGGCTGAGAAGTGTGGAGGATTTATGATTGTTTTATTCCTTAAACATGCACCAATAAGCAGTAAGCAAAATAAAAACATTTTTTAGAAACCCACTACAAATGTGCACTTTTACATTTAAAGTACACTCTGGGCTCTTTCTCTTGGCCTTGTTTTTTGGAACACTTTGGTGTTCACACCTTTAATGCTTCCTCCTTCATCTGGCAGCTCACCAGCTACCAGGTTTCAGCTTCTCTTTTTTTGGAGGAAAAGACTATTTGCACAAAAATTGCAACATTCCAGAGTGAGAAACTGGCTCATCTCAGTTGTTAGGACTTCAGTCACTGAATCCAGTAGGTTCAGGTTTCCAGTGCACTGGGAATGGCTTTACATGAAACCCCATGGAAACACTGACCAGAAGACACCAGCTGAGAGAAATACACTGTTTTCTTCCCTCTCCTAAATTCCCTAAGAAGCCAAAGCGAAAAAATCACATCACTGTCAGCAAGAAGAGGATTGGAAATTCTGATAAATGTGATTGCTAGGTGTGAAATGTACATGCTTTAAAAGCATGTTATCAAAGAGAAAATGATCTGAAGGCACAGTGATTCCTAAATGGTGGCCTTTGGACCTTTGGACCTTGGACAACTTTGGCTGTTGTGTTGGTGAAGGAAACAGCAATGGTGCCAGAAAGGGCAAAGTGACTGGCAGCCTGCACCAGAGTGCATTTCACTCCCAGCTTGTTCTCAGGCAAGACAACATTTTTCCTGAGTGCAGTCCACAAGGCTGGATCACAGGCCCTCAGCCTTCACCACATCAAGATTTCCAGATTCAAGACAATGCATCTGTAATATTTTGGGTGAATTGTACTTCCTATATATTTTTCTTGGGCAGTCAGGTTTAAGTAAAATGCTGCTCTGCTCTCCTTTAGCACTGTTTTTGCAACCTTTTTTTGTGGAGAAAGAAGAATAATCCTCATGTAAAAATAATAGTATTGCAGACCTAGACAGCAGATGGTGTTATTAAATACCTGGGCAAAGTCTAAGGTCATAATGCTCTAACAATTAACAACTTATATTGTCTATCACTTAATAGGTAACCTCCTGGTGTGGGATATTTGCAAGGCTGAGCAGACTGGCAAGTGGTATCTTGTCCAAGCCCAGATAACTCTTCCAGTTAAACAAATATTTGACAACCATTCTCTTGCCTAAATGTGTTGCTACCAACGTCAGATAAAAATAATATGATTCCATTTAATGTCCTAAATGATCCCTTCTTTAACTGACTACATTAGGTTTTTAACTAGATAGTAACAATTTGAGTGCTTATTGATAGTTGCCTCGTGTATAAGATAATTTACAGGAGTACAGAGAGACAAATCCTTAGGGGATCTTAATCATTGTGAGTCTTCTGCAAAACATGTCTCTGACTGTCTCCCCAAGGCACTGTGCCCATGAGGTGTGCTTGCCAGCCAGCTTTTTTTGTCCTCAGAGGTCTTCCACCATGGCACATGTTTTTTCCCTACTCATGGGTCCACTGTCCTGGAGATTCACAATTTATGTGCACTGATAAAGTTGAAATTGAACCTTGGCAATATGTGTCAAGGCTGTTCTCATAGCATGATCTAATAAAATTTTCAGGCAGAGCTCCCTCTAAGGATTAATTTCATATTGTAACAACTGTACTTTATCACTGTTTCCCTTGATATTTGCCTAGCCTTCTCTGAACTTTACCTCTCAGCTGATGGGTGACAATTTCACTTCTTTAATGGCACTCCCAGGTATGAGAGGAACATTGCCTATCTGCTCATTTACCTGTTTCTTCTTCAGATGTTTCTTTCGTGCCAGTACCTCTTAGGAAGTTTGCCCAGGCCAGCTGCCCAGGCCACCTCTTTAAACATCCACAGCCATTCCTTACCAATCCAGGCTGTATTTTTGCTTGGACAGAGCAGCTAGATCCTGTTGGCATGCCTGACTCTCAGCAAGGCTGCTCCCCTGAAGTGCAGCCTTCTCTTCTGACATTGCCTTCTTTTAGAAGCAAGAGTGCCTGCATCACCTTCAGAGATGTAGAACCCTCTCTCATCTCTTCTGGCCCTTCAAAGAAACCATGCATCACTCTTTGGGCCAGATACTGGCTTTCCTTTAATTACTGTATAGTGTCAAGATGGGAGGCTAAAGAAGTGTCCTGTCACTGCCAATAGTTTCACACAGTACTTTTCCTCAACAGTAATTGCTCTCCTGCTAGGATCCATGAACTTGAGAACAAAGTACATTTTATTATTTACAAGGGTTAGATGACAAATACAAACAGATGGTGTGAAGATGACTCCTAATGCACAGTGATCAAGGAATTTAATATTCATGGGTAAAGGCCTGGAAGATTAAGTAAACAGATTCAAATGTGCAGGGGAAAGTATCTCCTGACAATGCATAAAGTCAGCATGGCCTTTTTTGCCCTTTTACCGCTTGGCTCAGGGCAATTAACATAAAGGAAAAAACTTGCTCATTTTCCAGTTTTCTTCAAGCATCCAACTTTATAAGGAAGCCCTCGGCAGGAATTTTTGTAGGGCCAAGAAAAAAACCCTTCTATTTTGCTGTTGAAGAGGGCTGCAAAGCCTGAGCATGCTCCAGTCTGCTGCAGCTGCGCTTATGTAAAGCAGTTTTACCTGAATGACAGTGCTGTTTTAGCTGGGACTGGTCGGATGACTTATGATTACTCACCAGAGCAAGGGTTGTGCCACTGGAGTCTCACCACACCACTTCGCTGCTAATGATACTTCTCATGGCAGAAGCTGAGATTTTGCTGGTGCTGTTTTCACATGCAGTCATCTTGCAGAGGCAATTTCAACACTGATGAATATTACGAGTCAGGTCCTCAGTATGAATCATCCTGTCCTTCCAGATGACTTTTTCTTTCTGTTGTTTACATCAGAGGCAGGGAGTTTTGATGCTTTTTTTGACTAAAGGAGTGTTTCATATGGGAAGCAATTTCCAAACTCTCTTAAGTCATCCCTCTATATATTTCCTTTTGTTGTTGTTTTTTGTCCTTTTCAGCATAGGCAGATAGTGAGATATTTCTAAGGTACTACTGACTGAGTGCTGAATGCATATCAAGAAAGGAAAAGCAGGGGGAAGGGTTAATTGATCCATGTTTGGGCTGGATTGTGTCCAAAAGTTTGCTCTGAGACTTTGATTTTCCTTGTCCAGATCAGGTTGTTGAACAAACAGGTTCTGTGGGATTTGGTCATCCCGTTGAGCACTCAGCCCCAGAAAGGTGTGCCCATGGAGTCAGTAGCAGGACAACAGTTCCAAGGTATCTGTCCCCCTGCCTTCTCTTGAAAAAGCCCTTTGCCAGTGCAATAGCCAAGATTCCACAGCCTGATGAGAGATGGGGGAAACTAAGGGAAGGGGTAGGGCTGGGGAATGGTTGAGCTCCAAGATGCAGCAAGCAAAGGGTGGTGGAAAGCTGCCCATGAATGTGGTGGTGAGCTCTGCCCCTGGCACTCCACCACTCTAGCTCCAGGAGGAAAAATCATACCCCAGACTCAAGAAAAGGAACCGCTGTTTGTCTGCTCTGTTTTCATCCTCCTTCAGTAGCTGTAGCCACCACAGCTATTCTTATGGCAGCCTATCAAATTTTTGAAGACATCAGGCACCTCTTTCTTATGATCTTGCTGCTCTGCCATGCTTTCTCCACAGCACCTGGCAGCATCCTGGAAATGGTATCTGGTACCTAAATCCTTTTAAAGGCTATCATGTGAGGAAAGGCTTGTTTATTGCCATGACTCCAAGGGTCAGATTTCCAGAGGGGCCAAACTGCTGCACAAGTAAGTCATGCTGCTCACAGCAGCAGGAGCACAGCATTTCCAGGTCTGGTATCCTCTCAGAAATTTGCCTGGCTCTGTGGATGCATTTTTTTTTATATGCCTATGCAAGCTGGGATACGGCCCAAGATACGCCGCAGAGAAACCTGCCCTGTGAATAAGAGCCTTTGTTAAGATGGATCCCATCTGTACATGATTTTATCAGCTCCATGAAATGTACAGGACATTCATATGGTGAAATAGGCAGAGTCCCTGTTCCAAGAGAGAAAAACCCTTCTGTCTGCTTTTCCACAGGAGACTGTTGCCATATGAGGAGGTGAAACCTTCTATGATGCTGTTGTGCTCTTAACCACAGGATGGGACAAGCACTGTGACCATACTAACATCATCAGGAAAGTAATGTGCATGGGGAGGCATCAAAAGCACACCCAAAAAATTGGCATTGCCCTCTCCTTTGCCTTCTATTCCTTAAATATGGAGCTGCTTAAAGCAGCATAAATACAATTCAGGCCAGCTAACAAGCAGTCCACAGTGCTGAAACATTCCTGCCATCCAAGCCAGCTCCCTGCCAGCGATTTCATTTACCATATGTTTGGTGTGGTTTTTGGCAGAGTCAGCCTGAGGATTTTTTTGGGCAGGCCTGCAAAACAGTTTTTCCCTGCCTCCACCCAAACGTGAGCAGGTCCTGTCTGCCACTGTCATACTGCTGTGCAGGGTCAGCCTGGCTGTTTTGGACAAAATTAGTCAGAGGGGCCTCTGGAAAAAAGCCCAAAGAGGGCTGATTCATTTTCCATAAGAGTATTAAGGACACAGTAGGAAGATGACTTCTTCAGCATCACGCCCAGCCACTGTTGTAGCTGCTTTTCCCATCGTGCAGTAATATCTCCAGGGATCACCACTGTGATCACTGTGTGCTTTCTTGCTGGAGAGGCAGCTTGAGGAGGCTGCAAACAGCAGCAAAGGTAGATCCCGACAGGAACAGGGAGCCCCTGCAAAACCTGCAGTACCCAGCAGCAGTCTACCAATAAAGCATTTCTGCAGACGCCTCATTTTTCTGGTTTGGTTTCTGTTTGTTTGCTGTGAGCGTCTGCTAGGTTTGCAAAGGAAGCTGCTGAGGTGTGAGCCAGGGCAGCCCCCGGTGCTGGTCTGTCTCTGCAGCCTGAAAGCCCAGGTCACGGCAGGGGCGGCTCCCGCTCTCCCCAAGGGTGGCAGCGCAGCAGCCCAGCGCAATGCTGCCAGGTAAGAAGGCTGACAGCTTTCCCAGGGAAGGAAATGGGAGGGTTGGGTGCACGCTGGGAAGGGTTAGCTCAGTGGGTGCCAGTAAGGAGCAAACTTAGCCGGATTAGGACACTTTTCTCCAGGTATTGGATCTAGTGTCAGGGATGGCTTGCAGCAGCCTGTCTGCACATCACACTTCAGCTGCCTGCGGCAGGGCTGCCCAGCTGGGGCACAACCCAGCAAACTGCAGCATGGGGAACGCTGCTGTGGAAAGCCAGCACTGGTGCTAATGCCCCTGAACAGACCAGCTGCAGCAGTGCAGTCCTGCCAGGTGGGGTGGAGGTGCTGGGCAATGCTGGAGGACCACACTGGGGTACAGTGACCCTTATCCTAGGATGCACTATCCAGGCATACAATCTGGCTGGTGTCATCCAGCTAGGGCCCAGGACAACTCTAGCTGACCTAGAGAAAAAGAAAAGGGAATTTAAACATACTTCCCTCTCCTTTCTTAAGCAGATCCCAGAAGCTGGGAAGGTCCAGCTGCCCCATGCTCAAAGCACATATTCCCAGGGGAATAGCAGTATTTCACAGAGACAAGTCATGTTCACCCAGCAGAGGAGCTTTGCAAAAGAGTCACAGGTTGTCTGTTCAACAGACACTGTTCTTTAACTTGCTGACCTCAGGGAACAGCTTTGCCAGGTAAGCCCTCCAAGCAAAGATAAAAAAACCAATAGCCGGCAGGGCTACGATTCCTCCCTCCCTTTCTGCTGAATTAATTGGCTAGGCATTCCATCCCCTCTGGAAGAAGGCATTTGGATTTGGTCTTACCTCTACATTTCTGTTCTGTGAAGCAGCGTGTCTGATCATCCTGATTCACCCTGGAACTGAGATGTGGAATTTGGCTTGATACCCATTGGAAGGAAATTTAAATATTCATGCCTTTAGCAATTTCTTTTGCAGACTACTCCAGCAAGCAAATGTGTCCCAGCTGGGATACCTGCTGTGCACAGCATGGGCAGGAGCATCTCTTTCCCTGCCTGCCTCATCTTGTCCAGCTCCAGCCCACCCTGGGGCTGCTCCTGAAATCACCAGACCTACATGCCGTAGGACTGGCATATGTGTCAAGGAAGCTTCTGTGCACCCACAGAAGGGCTGGGGGCCCTCCCCTTGTGGGGATCTGCGGGGGCAATTCTGGCTGAGTCAGCCAGAGGAGCGCTGCGAGTGCCCTGGGCACCATCGCCTTCTGGCCCTCCTCCCCCGAGGACACAAGCTGGCCTTTAATCAGCATTAGCTGTGCACTGGGAACTGTCAGCATCGCTTTTGTTCCACTAATGGGTCTTCGCTGCAGCAAGGCTGGTGTGTTAACCCTGGGCGGTGACTCAGCACGCACACCCCATCGCACAGCCCTACCTCGAGTGTGGGAGAGCTGAGGGCACGCAAGGGAGAGGCGTGGGATGGCCGGCGCTGCCACGTGCAGAGATGCAGAGTTTCCCTCTTCCCTGTTCTCATTTAGGGAGAAACTGTTGCAAATTTCACAGACCCTTCTAGCTAAGGCCAACAAAAGGGAAATTAGCTCTGAGTGGGGGAACTGACATCAGTAAGTAGTGAGGGCATTGCTAAATGCGAGTGGCTGGTTGTTTTCCAGCAGAAGTGGAGGTGGGCAAGGGCACGCTTAGAAAAGAAGGGAAAAACAGCAGGGCAAGGGCAGGGATCTCTGCAGAGAGAACTCGGTAGATAAAAGGCAAAAGAACAAAGGGAGAGACGCTGGGGAAATATGACTGGGCAGATGCATTGCTTATCTGCTCCCTCATCAAATACGATTCCTGTGTGTAAACCAAAAGCAATGACTAACCCCAAACCGGGGACTGGCCTGTGGGAAGGGGTTGTGCTGCTGTAATCAAAGGGCCGAAGTTAAACCATTTTAGTTAAAGCATTGCACACGTGAGCTGCTGATAGAAGAAAAAAAGTCTGGCTTTATGGCTTCCAACGAAATATCACAAACACGGTGGCTTCCTGGTGCAAAGTGCTGATGCTGTACAAATGCATGCTTCCATTTGTTCAGAAATTGTTGACAAGTGTACTGGCTGCCTTTGTGCTGGATAAGGCATAGTTTGTCTTCCAACAGGTGGTTTAATGCCAGGAAAAAAAAAAATTGAGAGCCAGAATAAGCACATGGTACAGAATTTTGGCTCTTCTAGCAGAAATGTGCCTGGGAGTTCACAAATAATCCCGATCAATCTTATCCTGGGTACTGCTGCTTGTCTTAATTTTCACTTAAATCAAAGCAATTCTAGTTTAATTGGCTATTTCAGTTAAATATATGTCAGTACAAATGTTTCTAGCTCTTAGGTCCCAATATAACTAATTTTCCAAGGCAATTCAAGTGGCAAGAGAAGTGGTGCTCATGATTCTTAGAGTATTAACACATGCATTTGACAAACACTTGCCCCTGTTTTAGGTGCTAGAGGACCCCCGTGGTGTGTGGGGAGAGCAGAGAAACCTTTCCATGAGGTGCCGGGCCAGGCAAGGGGTTTGGGCAGGGGCAGATGAGAGAGCCATGGCAGGAGCCAGTGAGAGCCACGGCAGGGACCTGGCAGGTGAGAGTGGCAGACATCTTCCAGCCCCTGAGTGGAATGGAAACCTCCTTCCCTGGGTTTATTGCTGCAAGGTGTGCGCTCGCCTGCTCGCTCACCCTAACCTGCCCGCACCTGGAGTTTGAACTAGCACGTCTGGCCGAATTTTTGAGATGACTGTACGAGTGTTTGTTTCTGCCACCTTCGGGAGAGGAGCAGTGCAGACAGATGTAGGCGGCAGCATCTTCAAATTACAGCTTAATCCACAGCAGCTCATGAGTCAGGGCTGTGACTCACAGGCAGAGACATCTTGGCATGAGGGGCACGCAGCTCCTGCCCCGGCTGCCTGCCCTGCCTGCAATACAGGCTGCACACGTCTGCCCACCCAGCTCCAGCCCTGCCAGGTGAACCAGCGGGCAGCTGTGCTGCTGCAGGAGCCAGCTGCTGCTGCAGTCCGGGCACTGCAGCCTCCCGCTTCAGCCAGGGCTTTCCAGTGCAGGCCGTGAGGACATGCGTCGCTTCTGTGGCCAGCCTTGTATAAATTACTGACAGTGCGGCCTGGAGACACCCACATGTCCTCTAAATCCTCTAAACTGTGTTTCCAGAGCAAAAGGAGGGTGGAGACATGTTTTTATATCACTATGTTGGTTCAAATAACTGTTTAGATATAAAAATTAACGCCCACACATTCTGCAGCTTCTTGAGGTTTTACTTTTTCTTTCACTCTGAGTGAGATTAGCCTTTGGTGACTGAAGAGCAAAAATATTTCTACCCGTACAAGTAAGTCTGTTGGTGCTCATAGGAAAGGGGCTTTCTGTGGAGGTCTGATTTTAGGTGAACCAATGATTTGAGTTGCATCAATGTTCCAGGCATTAAAGGCAACCCTGCATTTTAAATGTGTTGCATGCTCAAAAAAACTGTCTACCCTAGGCCAGTCCCAAGGCATGAATATTAATGAAAGAGTTTCCCCACATGAACAACGTGTACTGTCACATGCCTTATGCCTGCCTCAAATTTAAAATAGCCTGGTGCAACCATAGGGAAGTCTCATGTCACTGTAATTCCACATCAACCACAGGTAAATGCTGTGGGTGATACTGTTCTGCTGGCATGCATTTCCAAGTAGCTTCCAGAACAGCCCTCTTGTGGGGGATGGACTTGATCTGGGCTGAGTAGGACTGGACTTTGAGGATTCCAGGCATGCTGGCTAGGGTGCACAGGGGCAGAGCTGTTTGTCTCACTGTTTCCACATGGCTGCTTTGTTTTTAACTGCCAGGACTGAATTTCCCAAAAGGACTGCATCCTCACAGACAACAGGATATTAAATTTAAGTGACAGATTTCCACAGTGGTCACTTTTTTCCAAAATCGACAGAGACCAGGGTGGCTGTCAAGGCAAACATGCTGAGAACAGGTGCTCCATGCAGCACATCTCCTGTCCCGGGGGCCAGTGTCCCTTCCATGTCCTCCCCTGGGGGGAGAAGGGCAGGCCAATCAAAGAAGCCTCTCTGGCATTTTGTCTGAGTTACGAAAAGCTGATAGCTGGAAAGTTTCTTCTGCGTTTTGTCCTTTGAAGGGACATGTTAATGTCACTGCCTTGCTTCAGACACCTGCCATATGCGATGTTGAGAGCAGCCCTAAGTGGGACAGTGAGGTTTCGTTTGTGTCTCTGAGGAAACCTGTCTTTTATTCCCAGAACACTGGTGTTGCTGTGCTCTCCTCTGAGCTCCAACTTGCAAACCTGTCCATCGCTCCCTGCATATCTGCACTTCATAGGCATCATTGCTTTTAACCAGCCTCTGCCTTTCCAGCCTGTGCCTCCACGGAGGGCTGGCCGTTGGCAGGGTGGGAGCAAGCCTAGTGCTAGGGCATTTCTCAAGGCATTCTTACTTTGTCCCTTTCCCATAGGTGTTTGTCTCAAGCTGGTTATCTCTTCTTTGAAGTCTGACATACAGTAAGTGTGTGTACTTAGAACAGGGAAGTAGGAAAACGCTAATGGCAAGCAAACTGACTGGGGAGGCAAACATCTCCACTTCTCCTTTTTGGATGTTTTCCCAGCTCATAGAAGTATCTCGTTAAGCCTGACTCAGCCTGTGTCAACAGATCAGCAACGACTCACAGATACATCCTCCATCACATCTCCCTCCACCAATCTTCCTGTCCTGTGCCAGCCTGCAGTAGCTGGAGGCAGGGGGGGTCTGGCTGGGGTGGTTCCTGCTTCCCTCAACACAACAAACACCCTGACTTCAACAAAAAGGGTGAGGCTGCCCCTGTGTTTCTGTGGCATGCAGCGAGTGACTGGCATTGCCACACTTTCGTTACCTCTTTTGTACACTGTAATATGAATATCTCTTCCCCTTCTCCTCCCTCTGCCCTCCAAAGGCTCGCCAAATCTGGGAATGAGCGGTGAAGGGAGTTGTGCCCTTTGCTGCTGCCCTGTCCTTTCCTGCCACTCCTATCTACCCTTGGTGGAGTACAGGCAGCAGCCAAGGGATGGGTAGGCAGCCAGTGGTTGTGCCTGGGGTTTGCTCCCATTGGGTGCACCAGGTCTCCTTCCTCACAGCTGCTTCTTTCAAGCTGTTTCTGAAGTTTCAGATGAGCTTGGAGGAATTGCAGCCGAAGTACTTGGGAGATGTTGCAACGGGACATTTTTTTATGTGAAAACTGCCTTCCTCCTTCCCCTCTCAAACTTCTTGCTCATGCTCAGCCCTGTTCAGGGGCTGCATGAAGGCTCACATCTGGGACCAAGTTAAAAATAATTTACCTTTTGGGTTATTTTCCAACCAGATAATTTCCTTGATCCCCTTCAAGTGAAAGCACTGCATGGGAAGGGAGCAGGAGTGGGGCACTCATGGCATGGGTGGCCCCCAGAGGAGACATAGGTATGGGGGGGACTCCTCTATGCTCCCACAGATGCCCACTCATAAAACCAGTCCTTGGAGGTTTTTAAGGCAGGCTGGAAGAGGGTGAGATCACACCCATTAATTGTTCCCTTTGCCTGCTCTTTCCTTGCCTGATTACAGGTTGTCTAGACTGGGAAGTGCAGGTTTTGCTCTTGGAGCATGATCAGAATAAGGTGCGACATGCTGTCCTCCCTGTGGTGGAAAAGGGATGTCAGTGCCTGCTCAAAGAGGCTTTCTTTCTCTTTTGGCTTGGGCTGGCTTTAGATCTGCCATCTCTTGGTGCAGGGAGAGGAATGGGCAGGCCCAGCCTACACAGCGCCCACTTCACAGGTAGGGCCTGGATCTCCAGGCACTGCAAAATGACTCAGTGTGGATAAGAAAGTGGTGGTGTTAAACACCAGTCACTTCAAAGCTGTTGTCAGTTGGTAAGAAAATAATTCAAAATTAAACCAGTTCTGAAACTATCTACCGCAAGTGGTCACAAGCCTGAATGTTGTAAAACTGGACCGTTTCCTCTTTTCCTCACAACGATCGTGTCCTTGATTCCTCCTTTAGGCTGCTTTGGCAATTCTTGCACAGTAATAAAAAGGCATGACACAGCATATGTTTTGTGGCTCACCTTGCCAAACAAAATTACAATGTTAGTGTAGCTTCTTTGCCTTTGCATAATGAACTCTACAAAGAAGCTGGAGAGAGGGTAAGCATCTGTGCCAAGATAAAAGCAAAAACAAGAAGTACAAAGGTCTGGTTTAAAGCTGCCTCAGTTTAAAGTAATTCTTTTTTAAATGACTTATCTTGAAACTGTTACAGACAGTTAGGGAAAGTCATACAGTTTCTAAATGGCTGTTATGTTCTAAGTCTGCAGTTTCATTGCTTAGATTAAGGAAAAATAGATGCAACTTTGAGAGCTCATGAACATCACAGCAGAGCATCATCTGCGCAACTCTTGCTGGAGCCAGGAGGAAGTGGGCTGCAAAGGAACTGCTTATTCGCCATTCCTCAGGCTGGATGGACAGTGTTTGTATTTTTAATAGCATTCAAGACAATGTTTATATCATGGTAATTACACTGACTGACAACAAGGGGAATTTGGTGTGTGGGCAGCAGGTTGTTTGAGAGACAGCGGTGCCCTGTCATGTTACTTTTTCATCACCTTACCGTCACCCCTCAGGGAACAGAAATGGGAGCATGGACCTAACTGTGAAGTCCAGTGGAAGGAAAGGATTTCCTTGTAGAGTACTCTGATGACAGAGTAAAGGGGAAATCCTTCAGCCTATGGATCTGCTAAATCTGTTTCAGGAAAAAAGCAAAAAGCTGCCCCAACAAGCGTACTGCGTTTATGCCACTACATACCTCTGTTAATAGCTGAAATTGCATTTAGGCAGACTGAGTGGTGCAAATACTGAACATTTAAGACCAGAACCTACCTCAATAATGACAAAGACAAAACTCCCAGCAAAACATCTGGCAAGTAGTTTCTGGAAATGCAACTAAGGAGAATTAGGGGGAATTAAGGGGAAATTAGGGGGAAAAGAAGAAAAAAAAGAAAATTAATGGGTCAGGAAAATTTTGTCATAGGCTCTAGCAGGGCATCCAAATCTTACCTATCATAAATGAGATCTAGTCATTTGACAGGTATTAGATCTGTTCTTGCTTTAATCACACTGAAATATCACCTGCTTATCCCAACCCTTTTTTGCCTCTGGGTTCATTGTGATATACTGTGGGGGACTTTTGATAGCATTTGCTAACGATATAAGAGTTGAGTCAATGGTCCTTTTTTTTGATAAGACATAGCATCAAGGAAAATAATTTAGTTATTTTTAGATAACAAAGACAAGTGAAATCTCCAAATACAGTAGCAAGATAAGTCAGTGCTTGAAGAACAGCAAGAGGTGGAATTAGTGTGGAGGGAAATATGACCAAATCTGTAAAGCAGCTCTGTGTCTGACAACACTCATCTTGCATAAAGCACTCTGAGGTGCCCTTCCAGCTCTCTGTAGGCACAATTTCCATGGGATACGTCAAAACCAGCTTCATTCCCAGGCCATCTCACCACGGTCCACTGTCCTTGGAGGCTGAGGGAGCACCTCCATGGCCCTGGCCCTGGAGCAGCACACCCAGCAGGCATCTCTGGAAAGAGTCAGAGATGCCACACAGTGAGACGTGCTCAGCTCATTCCCTGCACAAAGCAAAGAAGACCCAAACACCAATCCCTAGCCTTCAGCCCAGCACAACTCTGTGAGTGAGCTCATCTCCCTTGGAGAAGGGGTGGCTTTGAGGATGCTCTCTGGTGTCCACATAGAATTCATGNTGAGCTCATCTCCCTTGGAGAAGGGGTGGCTTTGAGGATGCTCTCTGGTGTCCACATAGATTTTGGATGATTGCTGCTATTTTTATGGTGGTGGGTGTCTGGCTGTGGTGGCTCTGAGCCAGCTCAGTGTGCTGCTTCACCCTGAGTGCAGGGCTGGCTCCTGAGGTGCAACTGATGGCGTAAAGCTTCCAGTAAATCAAGTGGCTCACGAAAGCATGAGTGACTGCTTTCACAATGTGATGAAAATTATCAAGGGTAAACATTTCAAATGTTCAATAATTTACATCACCACCTGTACTTTAAAGGACCTTTCCCCATTTCACTCCCTTAATCTTATGGGATTCTTCCCATGTTCTTGAAGCCATTGCCTTCCTCACTTCAGCTGTCATTGCAGCTGAACATTCACATAATAAATGAAAGTACTGTATGGCTGGAGATTGTGCTGGGGATGAAAAACGTAATGCTATTTATTATAAAATCGTCTGGGCAGGCAGCTGATCTTGGCATGCACTTTGCATCCTTTCCAAATCAAGACAATTTGTAAAGTACTATTGCAAAATTTGGTTTATATTCCAGGTTACTTCTTATGATTCTTATTTTTATGAAAGCATTTTCAAATGCAATTTCAGTTAGGTTTTTTCCATACTGGCTTTTCACTCTAAGCAATGTTACCGAAGTGAGACCTTACCTTCATGGTTTAGTTTTGAAAGGTTCTAAATGTAAAGTTGGAACTCATATTGCACATTACTGAGCTGTTTGTTTTTATATTTGTTAACTAGGACTTATTTTCTCTCCAGCATTCTTCAGTTTCCTACAAGGTAAGCTCTTTGGTGAACTAATTCTTCAGAATGGACATGAACTGAATTATTGGAACAAAAAAAACAGTGTAAAAGAGATGGGGTAAATTGTCCTCCCAGCTACTGCTGCAAACATGTTAATAGCAGGATGAGTACTGGGGCTCTTGTGTGGCTTTGGGTCCTCCTCTGGCAAAGCAGGAGATCTGAGCAGTGGGGGCTAGGTGCAGGGGTTTGGGCCACTGGGTGTTCTCAGAGGAGCAGTGGAAAAACTATGTGTTATAACATGCTTTTCCCTCAGGTGAGTTACTTTTAATAGATGCTTTGTTTTAGGAAGTGGTGAGTTGGCACTGCTACTTTTGATTTTACTTCAGGGAAGATGAATTATATGTTCAGAGGGGTTCTCTGCTTCCAGTAATGTGATTTCTTTTAATCAGAGTAGGCTGATGCAAATACACCAGTTGTCTAAGCCTCTAGGTGTGTATTTAGAAAACAAATACATTACCTATCCATGTCTTTATGGGGAAGCCTTTCAAATCTTCTCACCTTTTTCACAAGTGTTTTTAGGCAATGTACGGTCTGATCCAAAGACCAAGAGCATGACCAGGAGTGTTCTCCAACTGATGAGAATTGATTCTGAATTAGACCATAAAAGAAGGATGCACTGTTGACAGCATTTTGTAAGTTTAGACTTTTTTTCTTTTTCATTAGAAACTGGCTTTTCAAGACCTATCAGAGTAGGAGAATGTGCAGCATTAGCCCCGTGGGTTCACCCAGGCAAGCACTTGTGATCAGTTTATTCTCTCTGAGGTCTGAAGGTCTCTGCACTTTCCCAAGGAGCTTCCTATGACTCAAAGAGCAACCATTGGAGGGCACGTCTGATCAACAATTGCTAGACAAAGAACAGAAATCAGACTGCTTGCGAGGATACCAGCTGTTGATGTATCATCATAGCTCTTCTACAATAGTGGAAGGGTTGTTTTCTTTTTATATGACTATATCAAGAGGAATCAGTTAAAAAGTTGTGCTCATATGGTTGTTTGGAGCATTGAAGTCAACAGCTCCTTTAGCAACCATCCCAGCTTCTGGGCAGGTATCCATGGGAGCTTTGGGAACTCTCTTTAGTTCAGGATGCCCCAGAAAGAAACACTGTTTATACTGAATTAACTAGCTGCTACTTCACCCCTAATGCCAAGACTTGATGTACTCCATTACAGTGAAGTAAAGAAATCAATAATGTTATTAAAATCACTCTCAGCAGTTGCCAGACACCCTGCTGGTGAATCTCTCAGTACCTAGAGGGATGTCAGCAGGAACATGCCAGGGCCACAGATAAAGAGCCAAAAGCCAACTTGCCTTCACCTTGCTCAGGGGAGCTTTTCCAGAACAGCACAGGGGCAGGCAACCAGGAGGGATGAGGGTCAGCCTGGGTGGGATGGCAGCAGAGAAGAGAGGATAAGCAGCTCCAAAAAGGTAGTTTTTGGCTTGGAGTTTTGCATAAGAAAGCTTTTCTAGCACTAATGCAGCTAGAGTGAGACATTACCAGGAGCAGTGCACACTGTGCACTGGAAAAAGCTGTCTGGAAAAGATTAATCTGGTGTTGAAGGCCAGATGTGTCTTGGTTGGCCACTGAGAAGCTGGAGGGTCTGGCTCATTGATGGATGCAATGAAGACAAAATAGCTCTGCTTGGCCTGGATCTCTGTGTTTAAAAACACAGTTTACTGTCAATGCATAACTGAATAAAGAAGATTAACCATATTCTAGTAAGGCCTAAGCCTTCTTACTGTGCAAAGACCATAAAACCATCCTAACATAGACAAACAGAACTGAGAAAGTATTTTAATAACACACTTTTACTGTTCATGTTTTACACAAATAGCACAAATATTTCTGCCACTATTAGCCACATCTCCTGGAAACAAGTTCATAGGCAAGTAATTCTAAGTGTTAAATATGCAGGGTCCTCTGTCTGGCTCTATTCTGGTACTCTGACTATGCCCTTCCCTGAACTGACTGCAGCTGCCATCTGTCTAGCTTCTTCCTGGCCATCTTTTCTGAAAATTTTTATTCTAATTTAAAACGGGGGAGCTGATTTTGCAGGTGATGGTGACAAGCAACTGGTGTGAGAGGGATCTTTTAGTATTAGAAGTCATGATTTCTAGAAAAGGAGGCAGAGAGCAAAATTCCACAAAGACAAAACAGTGGACTTTTAGACAGACTTTAGCTAACTCACAGTGTTAGTACACACAAGCCCAGAGGAACAAATCCAAGACAGAAAGAACATTTGGAAAGTTGGCACTGCCCTAAGGAAGTAATATGAAAGGCACATAACTACTGTGAGCCTCTGTACTGGGGCAGTTTAGCACAAGTAAAGAGGGAAGATAGTAAGGTATCAACTGGCTAAGTCATGAGCTCTTCATTAGTTTCAAAAGTGCAGAGGAAGCACACAGAAAGTGGAACTAGGTCATGTTAGTAAGTATGAAAGAGCAGCATAAGCGTGGAGGAACAACATGAAGATGTAAGTGATGCAACAAACAGTGGGCGTGAAGTGTATGCACTAATAGCAACAGGAGAGTCAAAGAAAGATCTGGTTTTCACAAAGAGAAGCAGCCACTAAGCTGATGATGTCAAATATCAAAAGTGTTTGATATTTTTTCCTTCAGTTTTTGCTCAAAAGTGCCCCATTTTACACAATCAGCATAAGCAGTCCAAGGGTAAGAACACTGGCTGCAAGAAAGAGGAAAGAGGCCAGACAGTGTCTAAATAAGTCAGATATATTCCAACTGACAAGCCCTAAAAGTCTTCTGCCATGGGTAAAGCAGCTGAAGCCCACTTGGCACCATCAGCACAGAAGTCAGGGATGGAGGCACGTGTTTCTGCACACTGGGAAAGGCAAATCTAGCACCTACCATGAAAAGGGAAGGACAGGCAGAAGAAACCAGGAATCAGAGACCAGATTAATTTCAATTCCTGGAAAATAACTGGAAGTGGTAATTGGATAGACTATTTTCCAGCACCTAGAAGACAACAAGCAGATGAAGAACAGTGAGTACTGATTTGACAAGAACAAATCACACCAAATCAATCTAATTTCCTTCTATAGTAGGTCTTAGGTCTTGATTTTAGTGCAGCTTTTGCCTTTGTCTCACCTGACACTTTCATAAACCAAGCAAAGAAACATGGCTTTGAAGAACCTGCTATTAGAGGAGTGTACAGCTGGTTGGAAAACCAGACTAAGAACAGTTATAAATGTTTCACTGTCAAACTGGCAGTATGTATCAAATGTAGTCTGAAGCCATCTGTTTTGTGTCTGGCAGCACACAGTATTTTCATTAATATCTTTAAAAAAAAAAAAAAGCAGAGAACCTATTAAATTAGCACAGGACACTATGAAGAACAAGCCCTTTGGAGAACAGGAGGAGAATGCAAAACAATCTTGATGAATGAGGAAGAGGGATGGGAAGCGAAGCGCCATTCAGAATGGACAAATGGAGCTCTGGGTTTTTGTAGGTGTCCTCATGGACTACAAGACCAACTGGGGAACAACCAGCACAGCAGCAGTTCTGAGAAGAAGAAGAAGGAATGTCAGCTCAACATGAATGAGCGTGGTCATGCTGCAGTAAAAAATGAAAGTGCTCTAATGAGGTGAACAAACAGAAGTGCAGCTTGTGACAAACAGGAAACCATTCTCCCCTGTTCTCTATTTTGTCAAGGCTTCGTTTGAAGTAATTTCTGCAGTTTTGGCCACTGTAGTTTAGGGAGATTGAGCTGATTGCAGAAAGTGCAAAGGGGAACAATGGCAATGGTCCAGAAATGGAGCTGAGTGGAAAAGGCTGAATAGTCTAAACCCAAAAAACTCTGTTAATAAGATAGTCTGTACCACAGTGTAGGGGCTAGGAAGACATGATAGTGATTATCTAGTATACAAACCAGAATAATCTAATTTTAATTCCATCTGGGCTACTAGACTCTTAAATCAGAGCACCTGCGTAGGCTACCTAGAGCTGAAGAATACAGTGTTAGAGGGTTTTGAGGATTAATGCAAAATCCCACAAGGGGCTTTGGGGAAGAGCAGTCAGGACAGCCAGTGATTCTGCCAGCCTCACCTCTAAAAATTTCCAGGAGTGGATAGTCTTTGGGATTCTACTCATTGCTTGCATCTGAATATTTCCAGTACTGGAGGCCATTTCTCAGTGAGGACAACTGAACCAATGAGAGTAGCTGTATCTTTAATGAAATAGTTTTGGTCAGAAAAAGGAGGGCAACAGGAAGACATAAATTCAGTATCAATTGAACCAGTGTAATACAATGGGTTGATATTAGAATTTGCTTGCAGCCTACCTGATGTTGTGCCATGAACAAAAGTCGTATCTTGTTGCAAGCTTTTGGGAATCTGCTGCTACAGGTTTCCTCTTGCAGCTCACTGAATGACACCATGGCTCTGAATACTCACACTCACTCTTTGTCCTCTGTTACCTTGACAGTATCCTCCTCTCTGCTATCCTTTAGGGACTGTCCTAGTGTTGCAAATGCTTCCTGCTTCTTGCTCTTAGAAGAAATCCTTGCCTCAAATGCTTCTTTGGCTGTAATACCTCCAGCCCTTACAGTTCCCTGCCTTCCCTTAGGATGTCTAGAAATGCTGCTCTGTTGTCCTCCAGTTCATGTTAGCACTCTTCTTAAAGCCCTTCGCAGGGTTTTATATCATGCAGTTTCAAAGCCCTCTCTGCTTATTAATGTCTTCCCCTCTGGCTTTGGTCTCTTCCCAGGACTCTCAATTTGCTACCCTAGACTTCCACACTTCATCACCCAAAATCAGTGTCATACATTTGCCTGGCTGCCCACAAAGCTGAGCACTCAACGCAGGAAAAGGAAACTACATCTCAGCTCAAGTTAAATGCAAAGCAGAAGCTCTGGTGGTCTTCAGCAATCCCATTTGAATCCTTGGAATTCCTTTCTCCCTTCACCAGATTAATTAACTTCTGTCTTCTCATGACCCAGTCTCCTACTGGTGCAGCAGAATAGGTGGCTGAAAAGGTGCCTCCTGACCTTAAACACCCAAAGATAATCTAAGGAGGGGAGTTGTGGCACAGGTAAAAACCACACACTACATTTTTAAATAAATGCTGCAGGCTGGACCCCTTGAACTTATGCCTTGGGTATGATCATGCACTGTGTAGAACAGTCTGACTTGGATATGTTCACTTGTTTTACCATTTGTTGGGATCTTGTTAACTGTGTACTGATTTGACACTGAGTTCCTTGCTGCAATATGCATTGTCATATATGTCAAATATATAAAACATTGCCTAGCTGTACTTTTGTTAGGTGAGATTTTGCACGCCCCCACAAAAGGCAATGTGCCCTGCAGAAAATGCTGCAGCATCCCCAGCCAGGAAGCTCTGGCAGCAGAAATGTTATGACAGTGCAAACATTTACCTCCGTTGCAGGTGTGATAGGAACTGACACTGCAAACAGACGTGTTTGAGCAACCTGGTCTGGTGGAAGGTGTCCCTGCTCCTGGCAGAGGGGGCTGGACCTGGATGAACTTAAAGATCACTTCCAACCCAATGCAGCCTATGATTATATGATTCTTTGTAACCTGTCAAAGCCTCAGCCTTGGGCATATCAGGTTATTCTTTAATCAAAAGCAGTCCTGAAGCTCTCTGCTCCCCAAAGCCTGAAAGCATATGCACACAGCCAATGTCCTAAATCAAACCTGCATAACCTGCCTGAAATCCCCCAAGAAAGCCACCCCAGAAGCTCTGACCCTGTCTGTATGTGCATGTTGATCCTAATTGCATCCAGTCCCAGTGCAGGCATTGCAGTGCCATGCCTGAAAACATTAAAGAGAATTAACAGGAGATCCCAAAGAAATAAAAGTGTAGCTAAAGGAAGCTATACTGAGGAGCACATTTGATTCGAAAGTGTTGTGGCCTGAACCATAACCCAAAACAGTCCTGAGTTTCAGGTTCCAAAAACTTGAAATGAATATAATGAAAACTTGTCATTGAAATAATAATTTTGCTCAAGTATTCTTTTCCAAGAGCAACCCTCATAGACTTATGTTGATTAAGGCAAAATCCACAGATGCTAGCCCAGTGCTGCAGGAGCTTTTTTTAACGCTGTCACTTTTCTCTCTCACACCATGCTACCTCTCTCCTCCAAGCTTGCTTCCCACCAGTTTCGTTCCCCTGCCACTTCATACCTCAAGACATTACTTTTCTAAAAAACAGTGTACAAAAATGCACTCTGAGAGATGGGAGCAGAAACCACTCCACAGCTCAGGGCTGTTTTTCCCCATGCAGGTACCCCCTTGCATCCCTCCATAGAGCTTAGGGTCTCAGGCAGCATGAGGCCAGCTCCTCAACCCCTCAAGGCTAAGGACTGAAACCTTGACACTGAGGGAGAGAGTTATTCATCCTCCACAGCTGGTAAGTGTGCCCACCGACCTCCGTCGTGCCAGCAGCATCAAAGATGGGCAACAGATCTGAAAGGCTCAGCACAGACACCTGGCCTTTCCTACAGCAAAAGCATAGGCTGTAAATATGCCTCCAGGAAGGTGTCACTGGCAGGGACACTGGCTAGCACCTACACATGGCCCAAGGCAGCCTCTGCTGTTATTCCAGCACTGGAGAAATGATGTAACAGTACTTTTTTGGAAGCCAGCAGCATCCACCCATCAGGGTGCATAGGATGCCCACATGCAAGGCTGCAGGCTGGGGTTCCCCTACTGTTTCTGCTACCAGCGCAAAAAAATTGAGATGGAAACCAACAGGAGATAAAATACAGACAGAGGACTGCTGAAAAATATCAGTTGTAGTAACTCTTAGGACTAACCTTAGGTGTCAGATGAGTCAATGCCTCTCTTGAACATATGAACCATTTTGTGGGTATAACAGTAATACACTCCATAATCCCTTCCATATTTGGCTTTATTGGCTTATTGTGCAGACCCATTAGAATCAGGATCGTCTCTTATGAAGCTGTTAATGGGATGCAAATTGCATGAAAGATTTCTCTGCATCAATAGAAAACAACCTAGTAATACATTCTTGCATATAAATCTGAATAAAAATCTGCCACAGAAGACATACTTTGAAAGAAGCAAAAATCCTGCATGACTAAGGAAGAAATATGCTCATCACAGGTAAATGAATATCAGGATTGGAGCTAGACATGACCTGTCTTAGAGCTACTTGATACCAAAGAACAAATGTGCCTTTAACTATTGAGGTATCTCAAAAATGTGATTCACACTATATAATGGCTGGAGCCAGGCAAAGAAAGTGCAATTAATATTTCATGCACTGAAAAATGTAGTTTCAGTCTAACCAAGCCTGAATCTGTGCTGAATTTAGCAAAGAGCCATGGCCAAAATATGCTATATATATATGCTGTAAATATGTGATATATATGCTGTTTGAGTTAAATTATAAGTCTAAGCATCTTGCTCTATGTAATGCATTTCTACATTTCGTGCTAAAGCAATGCTTCAAGACTGAAATTTGACTTGTAACATAGAAACACCTAAAACTAAATAGCATGAAGTGCCAAGCAGTAAGTCAAGAGAAATGCTGTGCTTTATCTGCCACGTCACTTTGTGATTTTTTTTTTTTTTAATGTGGACATTAGTGTGGCCGTGATTTCAGTCCATTGTTTCCAGCAAGCACACAGCTAGAACGAACCTGTTATTAGTGTTCAACCTGTGCCACCCAGACTGGCTGCCTTGCCCATGTGGCATAAGTGGCAGAGTCCCCAGCACCTCCGTGCACCATCCATCTCTCGCATCATGCCATGGTTCTGCCTGTTCTGTCTCCAGTCATGTGCAGCCAAAAAATGTCTGGCACATACCAGGCCAGGCAGAGCTGCATATGCAAAACCCCTCCAGCTTGTCACAGTGGCAGTGGGCAGCCCTAGGGATACCTGCTACAAAGGGCCAGGAAGACAGAGAAGAAAAGCAGCATTGCTGAAATTCCTTGACCTTTTTCTGCTCAAATCACCCAGGCACAACAGGAGCCCAGAGTTTCCCTCCAGGGACACTACTTTGTCTCAAGCATGAAAGAACTGGCTTTTCCTGAAATAACATCCAACTCTTGCTTTGTCTCCTGCTAGGCTCAGCTGATATACATGGAGGAGCCTAAATAAAGAAGTGCCGAACTCCTTGCCTGAGCTTTTCCTCACTGCTATCTGCATTCTTTTGCATTCATTAAAAAACAAACAAACCTGTTTCCTGATGGCAGGGAGGAAAATCACAGGGCTGGGTTATTTGGTTGGGTTTGGTTTTTTTTTTCACTTGCAAAAGGCACTTGAATATTTTGGAGAGAAGCAACTCTGCAGGAAATAGATGGGGAGATTCAAGTGGTTGTTAATAGACAAATGTGATGGGAAAACAGAACAAACAAGAAATCCACTATCTCCTCTCAGGAATAGGAGGATGGAAAAAGAGATGGGGAAAAGGAAAAAAGAATTGACACTGCTCTACTAGCCAGATCTTAGAGAGGAACCAGCACACTCACAGTCTGGCCCAGGGAGCTGCCTTGGACAGAGTGAGTGGATGTCAGCCAGAAAGGTTGCAGAAAACAGTCCCCTTGTTTTGCAGTGACAGTTAGATCTCTAAGAGAGAGCTGAAAGAAACAACAAGTGTAGAAACCCACAGCCAACAGCAACAGCCGCCTCCAGAGGATGACAGGGGGACAAAGATAGCACTGGAGGCTGCGGCACTCCTTGGCACAGGGCTGGCCAGCGGCGGGAAGTGCCTCACATCCTCTTCTCCACATTGTTCTCCCAACTCCTCCGGTGGCTGGGAAAGTTTCTTCCAGCAATTTACCCCATCCTCACCCTGCAGCTGGCCAGCCTGCCGCTATTGATTCACTTCCCCAGGCATTTCTCTTACTGTCATGCTCTTGTGGCATCAAAGCAGCCACTGGGCTCAGGCAGGGGGGTGGCCACAGACTTCTCACTGTTGGAGGAAACTTTTCCTGCATACCAATATTTTTTAACCACAGGGAATGGCAATTGTGAGAGCAAGGGTAAATGAACACTCAACCAAGATACAGGTGGATTTAGGAAGCATTACTGCTGCTGTATGGGAGAGGAGACACCTTTCTGAACCCAGCACCTTTCAGAACCTAGCACTCCATTATGTGTAAGGTTGTTTTCCTTCCCTCTCAGCACAAAATAGCAATCATCAAACAAAGAGTCCTGGGTTTAGATGTGGAATTGGATCAAGTTGTTATTAATGACCTTGTTCTGTCTATTGTGCCTTTGTTTTCCACCCCAGCTTGCACCAGAGCAGGTAGTGTGCTTAACACTGCAGTTGGGGTGACCTGACTTAGAGCCATCCTGGTTTTATTCTTCTCTCCATGAAAAGTGTGGGTCCTTAGAAGAGGGCTGACATCCTGCAGGACAAATCTGGGTCTCACTGCCAGAGAGCTATGGATGATTGCTAACCTGTCATGTCAAGATAAGTACAGGCTATGGCGTGATGGACTGGAGGCTTTGAGAGAACGGTGTGCAAGCACAGAGCTTTAACACTAAGGTTACAACTAAACATCACCTGGGGCTGGCTGTTTAAGTAAGGCAAGTCTTGTTCAACTGCAGGGAATAACATCTTGTAATAGAAATCTAATTACAATGAACAGTACGCAATGTAAAGGTTATAGCTTATGGATTAACAGGGAGAACTGATGCTGTGAACTGGGAACTCCTCTGGAACTGGCTGAAGGGGAAAAGGACACGCTGGTAGTTAACTATTTTGGGCACCAATAGGATGCAGTTATGGAAAGACAAGCATGATCCCAGGATGTGCTGGAGAGTGTGTTCAGCAGAGGGGGTGAAAAACAGAGATGCTGACATGCACAGGTAGGTACTGAGATGCTGAATGCCATGGGGAGTCACCCAAGGGAACCTCTTCCTTTCATCACCATGTACAGGAGAAAGCTACAAAAACACAATAACATTTCTCTGGATGGCACAAGAGAAACTGATTTGCTTATGATTGTAAAGCAAAAGCTCCCTCTCCGGCAGAGCTGTTCTGGACTAGCCCAGCAGTCAGAGCACTGGGTAGAAGAGCCACAGTGAGCTTTGTGACAACCAGGTTGGATCAGGACAAAAGCAGTGAGAGGCAGTGTCTGCCACAGAAGATACCAGGATTCAGAGGGCATTCATCTTCATCTCATGAACCTAGGGAAAAAATAGAAGCTGAAAATGGAAAATTTGTGTGGCTGTTTGAACTGGAAGGGGGAAAAAAAAAGTCCTACTAATGTGTCACTGCAACCCTTCTAGTGCCTAGCCAGCCTTTGATCCCAGGCCTCTCATGCACTCGCTAAAAGGCACAATGGCTGCAAGTCCTCTCTTGTGTTATTGCTTATTTGGCTTAAAGGCGTGTGGCAGTGCAAAGGGTATCTTTTGATGGCAACAAGGGGGAAGGAAGAATGAAAGAAAATTAAAGATTTCATGGCAAAAACCACCATTTGCCATGAAGCTTAGGCAGGCGGCAGACACTGATGCTGGGTGCAGGGATACTGTGGAGGTGACCTTGTGTGGCATGTTTAAAAATAGCAGATGCCACTGTACTTCCCACTCCACAGGCTTCATGCTCCCTCCTTTGTCACATGCCCTACAGCACTACATAGGTTGTAAGTAATTTAAAAACACAACTAATTACTTCAGGGAGATGTTTAAGTACCTGAGTCTTCAGCAGATACAGGACCCTTACAACGCTGCAGGCATTGTAATGCAAGAGCAGAAGGTCTCCTGGTGGATGCCTGTGCCAGAGGAACCAGCAGCCCCAGCCCCGGTGGCACAGGGAGATCACCCATCAGCAATCCCCACAATCAACCTCTTGTGTGGGACGTGTGAGAAAGCTCTCCCTTTCCTGTCGCACGCTGCTGAGTGCTCTGGCAGCTGTGGGCCCCCTCCAACACCCTGGCAGGCCTGAATAGACAGGCTGCCCCAGAAACACCCAGATGTGTGCTGAGTTTCTTGATATTTACTGGCACACTTGTGTGCGAGATCAGCGTCAGGCCAGGACAATGCTATTTAGTTCATTTGGTTTTTGTGATCTAATTTCCTTACTTTAACTCTTTTTGTCCCTCCAGCATCTTGAAAGGAAAGAAAGAAGAGATTCAAGATGCCAACATCTTCGACTCCTTTACAGGGTCTCTGTTTGATATTCACTCCCTGACCTGAGCTCCTTGCTGTAAAAGCTCCCCATACCCTTAATGCGCATGCCAAAACAAGCTGCCAATTACACTGGTGTTACTGCAAGGTGGCTCCAAAGACGCTGCCTGCAAGCAGAATCTGGCCCTCCAGAGCAAAGAGGTTGCTGTGCAAACTCAAAGATGAGCAGTATTGCCTGACTTATGACATCTCAACCATTCCATCCATCTTGCTCCCTCACTCCAGAGCAGGAGCACACCTTTGCAAGCCACAAGTTTCTGCAGCAAGGTCCACAGACACGCCAGTTGTTGGGATTCAGTTCCTGTGGCTTTTAGGAAGGACCATAGACTGGAAAAATCACTGAGCTGTGAACAGTGTGGACCCCTCTGCTAATGAGAGCTTATGAAGAATCCATTTATTTCCCCTTCACTGAAAGGCCTTGGCAAAGCTATGGAAGGTGATTTCAGGCAGGCCACAGAGCATGGCTTTTTGACCCCGGTTACACTGCATCCATCTAGTTCACTGCTCCTCTGATTCAGACCCAGCTTCAAGCATTGAGGGATTTTCCCAAGAATGTGGAATTTTTATGGCTGTCACATTTTGTGACAAGCCTCCAGCTTGTATAAGTTCCCCCTGTCAAGTTTCATTTTTCAGGCTCTTTGTGCAAAAATGAAACTTAATGTAGGAGCCTCTCCAGTGTGTGCACAAGCAAGGAATAAAGAATACACAACATACAGTCTATAAATAGAGACACTTTGGAGGCTTTTTAAACATTCATGCTTTTTGCATAATTGATGATTTTCCATAACAGATATGGATGATAAACAGCTTTAAATAAAATGAAAATTTATTGTTGTCATATCATTTATCAGCATTACGTTAAACTGTAAAGTATGGGAAGAATATCGCCATGTTCTCAAATGAAACTGGTGGAAGTAAGAATAATTCAAGAGCTGCATCTTTGCATTCATCAGGGTTTTTGATGAGATTGCCAACAGCCAAGAAGCTGTGCTAGAACCTAGGAACCTGAGAAAGAATTGTCTGTCATTGCATAGACACCGTAAGTCACCAAGCACCTCCTCTGCAGCTCCAAAGGACCAAAAAGAAACCTGTTCTCAAAGGCAGGACACACCATTTAGTGCTTATCTTCTCTAAAGTGAACAGCTATGGCTAACCAAAACTCCCAGACTGCCATTATGCTCCATAGAGGAGGTGGGCACTTCCAGCAAGAGATTTGCCCCACTGAAGACATATATATATGTTTATATGTGTGTGTGAGATGCCTGTTGCTCCTTATGCTGTGAGAGAAGAGAAAGGATGATTAGCTTGGATCATTGTGTGACTTTCACACTTCTACAGTCAGCTGAGATGAATCCCACCTCTGAGAAAGACAGAGATTTGCCAAGGGATTTTAAGTCACTCCAAATTCCTTCAAAGCGGGGAGGTCCTGTGTCAGGAAAATAAACAAAATTTCTTAATTGTGATGGCACTGGGTGTCCCGAGGCACTTCAACATCTCAGCACAAGCTGCTGAGGAACCTCCTGTGCCCTCAAGCTTCACGTTCTCCATGATTTTTCAAAAATAATTGACAGAGGCTCAGCAGGTCAGCTAACTCTCACAGGGTCCGCCCTACTGCAGCCTGCTCATGCAGACAGGTTTGATTTTTCCAAGTATTCCCATATCATCTCTTTGCTGATATCTTTGTTGACAAGGTCAACAAAGACAGACCAAACAACCAAACATAACAAACCCGCCTTCAAAAAAAGTTAGGAAACATTAAAAAAGAAAAGAAAAGTTTTCTTACTACTTGCCTGCAGCTTTTTTAAACCCATGGAGCAAGGATTTCCCATCAGTTGAAATACAAACTGGGCTTGAGAGTCAAGGGGCAGTAAGTGCTTTCCCTCACCAAAGGCAAGCCAGACTGTGAACCCGAGCCAAGGGAAGGAAGTTCACGCTCCTGGACACAACCACAGCTGTGCTCCATCGAACCCCCAACCACCTCACTCCCTTTGACTTCAAGGGAGCTATTTCAGCTTGTCAGACCCTTCCTCACCACTCAGAGCCTGGCTCCTCTACCACAGGCAGTACAGCTTTTACGGCACAACCCCAGTGTGAGACCGGAACAAGAATATTTATGCCTGAAGGAAGCTGGGTTTACCATCAATCCGCATGGTTTTAACAGAGCAAAACATCCCAAGCAAACCTGCTCTCTTTTATTTTTTTTTTTTAACTGAATTTGCAAAGCATGTCCCTGATCTCACAGGACTGCTGCTCTGACTCCTCCCAGCCAGGCAGCCCGTGAAGCATCCTGCTGACTCCGCTTTGGAGGGAGTTCATGCCAGCAGGTCCTCCAGCAGGACTGGGGCCGAGAGAACAAAACATCCAGCCCAGCAGGCCTGGCTCCGAGCACCGGCCCTGAACTCTTGTGCAATCTTCCTTGAAAGGAATTCAACTTGGCCAAGAGCAGAGCATTTGCGCATGGCCTGAGAGCTGGATTGAGTACCATAAACAAAAGGAAACAAAAAGAGAGGAAGAGCTCTGGGTCCCAGGGCGAGGAGGAATGCAGGCATCTGACCCAGGCCAAGCTGTGCTGAGCCCTGTGACGAATGCCTGAGGCAGAGGAGGTGCAGTGTTCGAGGGGACGAAAGAAGCCAGTGGGGAGTCGGGGACCAGGACTCGCGCCTGCTGCGGTTGGGAGCACAGGGCAGAGGCGCTCACGGCCCCTTTGGCTCCATATCAAGGAGCTGCAAGTACAGGGACACAAAAGAAGGGAAATGGGGTGAGAGGACAAAAAGGGATTTGGAATCTGACAACAAAAATGTATTCCTCTGGGGTCAATTCAAGGTGGTGGGTGAGGAACAGGGACACCCCTGCACCTCCAAACAGCGGAGGACAATCACATGAGAATCAGCTGCAGGTCGTAACTTCCATGAAAGACAAGGGGTGCTCACACCAGTTTTGTCAACGTGATGGAGGAAAAGAGACTGCTTTACATGAGGTACCCTCAGGGATATAACTTGGGCCAATCCAGCTATTTTGACTACACAGGAAGTTTTTCATCCATCCAGCTCAGGCACCCAGCTGGGTATAAGGCATCCTGTAACTGCACTGGTGATGCTCCTTGGAGGGACAGGATCGAGAACACCCTGCTTAAACTGACCTGGCTGTTTGCCCTTTTGGAGTTGCACTGAGAAGTTCCTTCACCCAAACCTCTCTCCTGCTCCTAAGCAGGGAGCATGGCCAGGGGAAAGGCTCCGCGTAGCCAGGGTGTTTCTATGCCTCAGCAGTCCTGCTTGGCCAGAACAACCCCTTCGGGCCATTAATAGTTGGTGTGAAATAGAGCATCCCTCCAGCTGTGTTTTCCTGTGCCAGCCACTGAGCTCACACTCCCTGGCCCAGAGCTGGAGAAGAACATAGCTGTCGGGCAGCCACTGCCATCGCAGCCCACAGAGCTCCAGTCCAGCACCAGGGAGGCTTTCTCCACCCAGAGACACTTTGCCCATGTGTCTCTGGTATGGCAGAACCAGGGCAGATGGCAGCAAGAAGAGAAAAGCAGTAAATTATTAAAGGATTAAGACTGACCTACAGAGATAGTAAAGTGAGCCCAAGACATCTAGTTTGCCTAGAGGAATCAGGAGCCCACAAGCAGCTGGCACATTGGGAAGCAAGCCTAGAGTCTAGAGACAAACTGCTGAAGCCAAATGCAGGGCAAGATGCACTTCCTAACAGCAAAGTGCATTAGGCAGTGACAAAGTTTCCCAAAGGAAGCCTCATCACTTGAATCACTGGAAATAAGGCTGGACAAAATACTGGATCATGTCCAAGAGGGGATAACTCTTCATCAGCAAGAATAGAGTAGTGAATAAGATGAATACTTGAGTGTTTTACATCTCCATGAATCTATGTATCTAATGCACTTAGTGCTTTTTCAATGTCTGAAAAAAACGTAAGTGTCTTTTTTGTGTCATCAGCACATCTTAGTATGGAGCCATGATGGGGAGAGGCCTGAGTGAGAGCACACAACCATCTCCTTTGGTGGCCAGGAGCAGAGGAAGGCAAAGGGCTCTTGGGGTTTTTTGCAAGCAGGCAGGGAATGTGAGCAGTGCTCTGGTTTCTCTGCCTTCCAGCATTGCAGCAAGGCCCTTCCCCACAGCCAAAGCCCCACCCCTGCTCTGCAAAGCACTCCAGGAGCTTTGTTTTGCGCTCTAAAGCATGGCTGACTCTTGCCTTGCTCCCTCAGAGGAGGGAGCCAGAGGAGCCCAGATACAGCCCAGGCTCTTCAGCTGGAGTGGGCAGGTGAGGCCACTGCATGGGGCTTAAGGTGTCAGGATTGAGGTACATCAGTTTTGTTTCTTGGTGCCCTCTGCTTCCCGTGAAATCTCTGCCTCTGGAAATCTGTGCTTCCCTGAGGAAGCCCCGGCTCCAGCCTTGGTCCCTCTGCAGCCAGGCTTGGGCAGTTCCCATCCTGAGAAAGCATTCATAGCATCATGGCCTCTCTCCTGACAGCTGATTCTCTAATTATTTGGTTGCTGTCAATTGCTAATTAATTCCAGAGTTATGTTATTAACAGGTGGACCAGGGTGGCATGGCAGCAGCGCCTGGTAAAATCACGTACTTCATCATGGGGAAGGGCACTACAGAATTTTGTAGGCCATTGACTAGTTAACCATTAACAACTGGTAAAATCCCAGGTCCCTGCACAGCAAGGCGAGTCCTCTTGGCGCTGTTAGAAAATCCTATTTCTAGTGGGTTATGAAACAGAGGTTTTGATGTGCTGCCAGGTTTGATGTGGAGCTCTGGGAGCTGAACACTTGCTGCACTGTCAGCTGCCGGCCGAGAGCTGCTTACATAAAGATTTCCTAGCACCCCCACTTTTCTGTCTACATTTCTCTGTCCATCTGTCTGTCTGTCCACCTCTGCTGTGGAAAAACTGAACAACCCAATGAGGAACTGGACTGGCCAGCTCTTCCCATGCTGACTAACATCCAGTGGTCTGCGGCAAGCCTTGAGCTGGGGAGCTTTTCCATCACTGAGCAATGCTTCTTGCAAAGCCCACCATCCCCTTTGGGCCCCTTCCCTGCGTCTGCATCAACAGGAGGAAACAAGCATCACATCCTGTGGCCTGTGCCAAGGAAAACAGGAGCGCTGCCGGGAGGGAAGGAGGAGCAGGAGTGGGGAGGCAGCCCTGCTGCCCCAGCTGGCCTCAGCCTCCCCGCCAAGGCCTGCCCATCTCCTGGTGGGGGGAGATGCTGGCACCCCTGGGGCTCCCCTGGGAATGGGACATGACTCTGTTTTATTTGGCTGGCAAAGAGACCAGGTGGAAAGAAGAAAATGCCCAGGATAGAAGATGTTCAGAAGCTGAAAATAGATTTGAACTTTGAGGGAAAAGGCAGAAAATTCAACAGTTTCTCCTGTACATCTTTGTCTCCACTCCCCATGGCTAGCAGCAACAAAAATCTTTCCTGAGCAAAGTCCTTCCTTTACAGACAGGGCTTGCCTCCTGCACTGCCCCACAGCAGCCCCATGGGCTCCCATAGACCCCTGCACCCCAGGCTGGATGGTCGCAGCCCTGCGATTTAGGGGGACCATCAGGGGCTGCATCTCACTCCAGGGCCCTTTAAATCGGCGCCCAAGCCAAGAAGATTTCTCTGTGGAATTTCATAAGGAAGCACATGATGAGGGCAGTTGGAAACCTCAGCTCTTCGAGCACTGATTACAGCCTACTGAGGAAAAGGAGATTTTTATCTTGCAGGAATTCAATTATGAGACCAGAAAAAAAAAATAGAAAAGGGAAAAAAAAATGCAGTGCATCTGGCTTGGTTAGCCTGAGATTTCTGCACTTTGGGGGCTTTAATTTAACATGAAAGGTGTGCAAGCATTACCTAAATCATCGTGCTTGCTGGTGTGTGCGCAGTGGTGGTTTTTTTAAGAAGGAGGGGAAAAAAATCCACCCCCAAAGTCACCCTGCTGGCAGCTGAATGCAGCAGGGATGATGTCATTGGAACAGTTGGAGGAGAAAAGAGAAAAACAAGTCTGTGTGTGCTAATCCTGTTTGCTGCCCTAAAGGGAATGGAAAGCAGCCAAGGCGAGGAGTTCTGGGAAACCATATAAGGGTGCCAAACAAGCGCCGCCGCCAACACGGGGAACTGACATCTTTGTTCTCCCCAGCTCGGCAGCCGGCCAAAGGCCTCATTTCGGCGCTGCAGCATGATTACACTGGACATCTGCCAGCTGAGTGCTGAGCCCCTTTTCTTCTCCGTAAGCTTTTTGCCAAACATGTAACAGTTGCCATGGCAGTCGCAAGTAAAGTAGGAAAAAAAAATGAAATAAAATAACGCGCATACATAGATAGAGAGGAAGATTAAAAAACCAAGAAGAAAGCGGAGGCACGCCTTGCTCCAGATGCGCCACATGTGTGGATATAAAAAGCAAGAAAACTTATTAATCAAAGATTTCGGGGACGGAGGGAGGGCGGGCGGCACAGGCTGAAAGGTGACGTGAGGATAGAACAATGAGTTCACACAGGCACACGCACACCGCAGCGGCCGGGCGGGCGGCGGTGGGCTGACCCAGTGGTCTCCTCCCCTGCCTGCATCCTAAACTGCAGGCAAACAGGGTTTAAAATAGAACAACATGGTGGCACTTTCACTATTGATTGCCTGCCTGCCTGCCTTTTTTTTTCCCCTCCTTCTCATGCGTCAAAAAAAAAAAAGCAAGAAAAAAAAGAAAAAAAAAAAAGCTGTTCTGAGGATGAGAAGGGGGTTATTTATAAGCTCTGCATAGCAGAGGGAAGCAGACAACCCAGATCTGGTGGCGTCTTAAGGCGGAAAATCCCATTTCAGCCTCTGGTTCAGGCCAAATGGAATTATTGCAAGTTGTGCTCTAAACAGTTAACAATCAACCACCCAGCAGTCCCATGTTTATGATAAGCATTTCATATATCTATGCAAGTGCTGCCAGACCCTGATGGGCAGATCTACGCACATAATAGAAGAGGTGTGGTCCCTCCTCGCTTTCTTTTTCCACCCTGAGAGGCATGGGCTAGTTTCATTTTACAAAGAGGCTATATACAAAAAAGTTCACTGCCCAGTGAGCTGGAGTTCATCTGACTATTTATAATCATCTCCTCTCCCCACGCCCACCCTTCAGGCACTGGGACAGTCGCTGGGCAATGGTGGCAGTGTTTGCAGCCAGCCCAGCAGCTGGTATGGCCGCAGTGTGTTTGCAGGTGAGGCTGCAGTGAAAGGCCAGAGACACTGCCCAGGATGGGGTGTGATGCCCAACCCATTCCCGGTGTGCCATCCTTTTCAAATCCCTGGACAGGCTACCCACCTGCCCTTCACAGAGCATAGATGCACTAAGAGGGCAACCCCAAAATGTAGGAACTGCTGGAGCAAACCTGGTCCGAGCAGTACCGAGTAGCTGCAGCCACTCAAGGACCAGCACACCTTGAGCAAGCAAGCACTGGGAAGGCAAACAGCCCCCAGAAATGGAACTGTGAGCAAGCTGGGTCTGGCTCCCAAGAGCCTGCAGCAGTTCCTCTGATGGCACCACTGCATCACTGTGGGCATGGGGAAGAGATTGGCTGAAATGCAGATAAAGACAGCCACAGTCACAGGGGGTAATGAAGAAGACTAGACTCTCCTCCTGTCTCACTGCTGCCTTCCTGCATGGCAATAAGTCAGTTAGCTACGGCTTCCTTCAGCTTCCCATTTGTAAAAAGAAAGGATGGTTTTCCACTCTATCTCAGAGATGGGCTAAGCATCTTAAATCATTAATGTCTGTAAAGTGCCTTTGTTTCCTCAGATGGAAGCTCCTACTGATGTGTGAAGTATTATTAGGATTATTATTGCTAATAAATAAGGAAGGCAGGTCAATTTTATTTCTTGGTAGGCTTACACAGGGCACAAGAATGCAGAGACTGGGGAAGATGTTAATTTGTACCAAGGGTGACCCCCTTGCCAATGCTAAACTTAAAGGCAGCATCTGAAAGCCACAGAGATAAACCTCCTGGGATCCTGGTGCATTGCTAGCCCACTGGAGACCTCTCCAGGTGTGCTGACCTCCTGGCAGCCCCTGGGGGGCCAGTGGCAGGAGCTCTTGGCCACTGGCAATTTGAGGCCTGCTCGGCAGCCCTGTCCTGAGCTCCACCAAGTATTATGGGTGGCCCAGAGGGGGAACGTGTTCAGGAGGTGATTTTTGCCTCTACATGGATGCCTGACTTCTTTCTGGGGTTCACCTTGTCTAAAGCAAGGATGGGCACTGAGGCATCATACCCAGCAGTCAGCAGATGCACCCCCAGTTTTGCAGAACTGAGACACAGCATTTGCTGAGCCAAGAAAAACTCTTTTCCTACACAGGCAAGGAGGGAGGGAGGGAGGTACCTGTGCAGAGCAGTTCACTCCCATGGGCTGAAGCCAGTGCCTACTGTTTTCCCCTCAGGCACCTGCATCCCTCACTTAAAAAGTCATGAGCCACTAGGGCTTTCCCCAAGGTGGCAGAGCAACCAGCGAGGGAAGCCTTCACTTGCTTTCTTGGTGCTCAAGTGGGCTATGTAGGGCTCCACACCACATCTCAGCCCCTATCTAAGGGATAACCCTCTCACTGTGTGAGTGTTGCTAATTGGAGGGTTGTAACCTACAGAAAATTTTGCCAGCACATTTTCATATATTAGAGCATGGCTATAAAGAAAGAAATTTCAGGGTGGTGGATTAATGTTACTTGGTTCTGGCCAAGTTAATAAAATATGGTCTGAGTTACTGCCAGGCTGCTTAATTCACTTTTATTCAAAGTGGCTGGGTAATTTCCCTGAGGTTGGCTCAGCAGGAAGCAGAGTCAGCTCTGGCTTTGTCTGCTTCTGCATGTCACCTTCCTGGCTGGCAACAGTGGCTGTGTCCCCACAGAGCTGGGAGAATGGGGAGCAGGAGGACTTCCCTCCAGCAAGACCGCATGTGCTGGGTGCTGCAGAGTGACATCCACCTTGTCCTGAACCAGGAGGGAGCATGGACTGGGAGCACGTGCTTGCACAGTCTGCCAGCTGCGTTCAGTGTTATGATTGGCACCAAAGGTGGCTTCCTCATGGCTTCAGGTTGGTCCAGGATGGCCAGAGTAGCCATCAGCCTCACCAGCATGGAGAAGAATCAGACTGTCACCTTGTGCCCCAAAAGCTAAGCCTCAATTGTGCGGCTGGTCAGAGGCACTCTGGCACCGGGGCTCGGCAGCAGGGGCACTGTGGCCTCCTGCAGCTCATCCCTGCCCAGCAGGGACGAGAGGAAGGGCTTTCCTCAAGGGGTGAGCAACATCAGCAACCTCCATGCTGTAAAGAAAACCTTTCGCCCCACCTTGCACTTCGGCTCCAATGGAAGTGATATTAGCAAAGGCAGTGCTCTGCCTGTGCAAGCTCTCCTTCTCACTGGCATCCTCCAGCTGATTAGTTTCTAAACCAAGTTTTGTTCCTTTACCCACCTGCATGGCAGAACTAATCACTGGCACACACTGTGGTACCTGGCACTAAAAACCAGTGAAGAGATGCATTCCTGTATGTGTTCTGAATCATCATGAGGTTCCCGAGCTTTAAATGGGAAGCAGAACACGTTGCTTTCTAGACGGACAAATGAAATTTTACGCAATCTTCTTGCTTCTGAAACAAGGTCTGAATCATGCAGAGGGCAAGGTGCCAGAAGTGGCTCTGTTCTCATCCTGGCTCCACTACTTTCTTACTGTGTGGCCTCCAAAAAACCTCTGAGGGGTTAAATCCTGGTCCTTCCTCCTCCCCACAAACACCCTCAAGGCAGGGGACGCTTGCAGGGGGCCACAGGGCTTGATGCACAGGGGAACAGAGGAAAGACATATTTTTCATAAGCTGTGATACCACGCTCCCCAGAAGAACATGGCTTTTCTGCTTTCTCTGCCTTTTGTCCCCCTCCTGCGCCCCTGGTAGAGGAAGATGCTCCCCGTGCCAGGGAGTGCCATAGGGTGCTGAGCAGTGGGGCTGGGAGCTACAAAATGAACTCTGTGAGGCTGCACAAATCTTTTGAGCTCAGAGATGTAGATTTTCCTGCTGCACTGATAAAAGCCTGGATTCCTAGGTAAATAGAGTGCATTCATATTTATTTTAAAAAGCTTGGAATCATGATTTAATATTGTAGAAAGGGCTATTCTTACATGGCGTTTGCAGAGCTTCTTCTAATACAATATTTTCTAACTTCAGACATGGTAACCCAGTAAGCTCCATTACAATGCTAATAGTATATAAAAATGATCCTTTATTATAAATCATACTGCACAGCAAAAAGGATATAAATAGAGCCCCAGTGTGGCATTGGCATGCCTCATATTTCTCCTGGTTCACATTAAATGAGCCACTAAATTACAGTGTCCTTCTTTATAGTATCATCCTCCAAAGCTGAGCATTTTGTGTGTTACACAGGGCTGCTGTAACAAGAGAAATTTGCATGGCTGGTTTAATTCAGCAAGTCTGCCATGCATGTTAGAGGAAGAGTGTTAAAAGGAGCTAGAAGGAGAAATTTCATTGTCCTTTCAAAAAACTCACCACTCGGAATGTGTGCTTCATGTGGGGCTTTGCTCAGGCCTGACCGACAGGTTCTCTGCAGGGGTTTAGCTACTCACTCAGCTCTAGCAGCAGAGAGGTGAGGGTAAAGGAGAGGACACCCCACCCCATTCTCCTGCTGCTGCTCTGAGGTGCATGGTCCTTGGACACACTCTGGGGAGCCTGGGGAAGTTTGGTTCCCAAAGAGAGGCACTAGTGAGGCAGAGGGGAAGATGCTGCAGGGGCGTAGGAGCCATCTTCAGATTGGGGTCCTGGTTTTGGTGTGCTGCTGGTTCGTCTGCCAACAGCACTGGAGTTACTGCTGATTCATGTGAATCCAGGTGCAAGCAGATTCAGGCCCTTGCTAAGTGATGATGGCAATTTTTTTACTTTTCCGCTTCTCACCTGCAGAAACAGGGAGGTATTTTGCCCACAGAATTGATGCCTGCCCATTTATAAAGCAGCCCAGTCTTCTCCCTGACAGCCAGTGCTACAGAAATTCAGGGGGTTATTGTTTGTATTTCAAAATAAAAATACAATGTTCAGACTGGGGGGGTGGGGAGGGGCAGGAATCCAGCTTGACTGTCGTCTCTAATGATGGTATCTGACTGCACCGTAGAAGAAAACCCTCCTGCAGTCCAAGGAGCTGCCTATGCCTTCAGGGACACATAAAGTAATTCAGGTCAAAAATGTAGGTTGTTTTATTTAGCAGACAAAGAGGTGGGGAAAGCAAAAAAAGGAGAGGGAAAGAGGAAACAGGCTGCTGCAAAAATACAGTCTCCATAAAGAACTTTTCAGGATTTCCCCCAAAAATTTAAAGTGAAATATCTGAGTTTCAACATTTCCTTGCTGGCCTTGCTAGGTCCCAGCTTACACTGTCAGGGACCCAAGTCAGTTCCCTGCAGGGCAGAGATCTGGATTAGCAAATGGAGTTCATGGATGGATCTAAGGAGGCAAGGTCCTGGCATAGATGGGCTACCAAACCCTCTCAGGGGCAGCAGCTGGCCAGGGAAATCCAGGAGGCTCAGAGCTGGCATAGGCAGTTGGTAAGGAGTGAATCCAAGTCAAAGTCGCCCAAGTGTTCATTATTCGCAGAGCTGGAACATTTCAAGGAAATTTTCAAGCCAACTTGTCTGTGGCAAGGAAATGTGTCCCCTCACCCATGTGGGAGGCTGCAGGCTCTGTGGCCTATGAGGATGCCTAGCAAAGCAAACCGTGCTGTGAATAATCAATGAAAACTAAAGGTTTCTATTACCTGCAGTGCTCCATGACCATGTGAAATAATATAGAAATGGCAGCCAGCCTCCTGGAAGTGAAATAAAACCTCTAGAGTGCAGCCCTTGGCATCATATCCCCTCAGCAAAAATCTCGAAGCAAACTGGGGTTATGCAAGCCGTGAAATACCCAGCCTCAGTGCTGAACTGAGGAAGCTGCCAGAACCACATCTTGCTGCTTCCAGAAATATCTCTGTCCTCTTGGCAGGGCAGGTTATAAATCCCCTGAAGTTTAGTGTACAGACCCCCCCAGTGGGGAGGTAAAAGTAGCAAACCTCACCTGTAAGGCTGAAGCCTTAGCACAGGCCAGTCCTAGGGCAGCTCTGTCCACTCCTCCCAGCTCTCCAAAAATGCAGGATCTGCCCAGTGGAGAGCACAGCCTTTGACCTGCACCAGCTGCGACAGATAGGGATGCTCAAGCACCCTTCCAGTGTAGATCCTCTTTGACCTGCACATCCCTGGCTAGTGGCTGCTCAGCAGATGAACAGACATCTCTGTAAATGCACATTGACCAAAATACTGCTGCTGTCAGCAGAGTACCACATTAAGAAGCACTTGGAGGGCAAGGAAAGAAAAGGTGAGACTGATAGTGAAATCTTCAGTTCAGCTCCTTCTATCTCTGTCCTCCTGAGCCCCTGGAGAAAGGATCTCACAGAGAGTCATTAATTTCAAGACCTTGAGTTTAAAATTGGTCTTGCACAGTAGAGATCACATGTGAAGCAGCAATGGGCTCATAGGAGACAGGTTGAAATGTGATGTCTTTAGCTATTCCCAGGGCAGAACAGGGTATGACCTGCACAGCCTGGACCACAGTCCCCACTCTCTTAAAGCCTGGGGAGTTTTGGTTAGCCCATGACAGTGACAAAGGAGCACACAGGAAAACCTGATGGTGTTTGGATTTTGTAATTCAATACAAACCCATTTCTGTAATTTAAGAAACATTTAATAATAATTAAAAAAAAAGAAAGAAGAAAAGATGATGACCTATTATTTATCACATGGAGAGAGTGGTATATGCTGCACTATCTCTGGGCAAAGGTTGCACTAAACACTAAAGGATGATGCTGGCATCATTCAGGTGGTGAGCTAGCATCTCTTACAAGCCCAATTTTTGCTTTCCTCCTTAAAAATCTACATGCAAAAGCAGAAAGTTGGCTATAACATTGATAAAGGAGATGTGGTCCCAAGGTGGAATTTTTGGTCAGATTTAAAGTAAATCAAATATAACACCTTAAAAATAGCAGTCTTCAGCAAAGCCTGGAAGCCTCAGTTATTTCTTTCTACTTTGCAACCAGAAGGACAACCAGGGTAGAGAGGAGGAGCAGAGAAAGAGAGATTAACACAGCTTTAATTTTAGGACTTGTCTCATCAAGAGATAGTGTGTGACACCAAAAATGAGTCCAATTAAAAATGTTTATAGTTTAAAGTTGTTTAATTAGCACCTTCAGAAGTTTCACGATGTTTCCCCACTAACTTCCTCTCTCCTGATGTGCATACATGCAGTGGCAGCTGGTCCTGGAGGGGGAGGGTCAGGGCTGCTCCAATCATATCCCAAACCTGGATTTTAGTCCTTTGAGGGCACATCAACCTCCTGGCAAATCCTTGGTGATGAAGGGTCTGCAGAGGCTTCCAGAGGTGCTGGAGGATGCCCCTTCCACTGTCTCTGATATTGCAAACAAACAAACGAGATGAGAGATCCAACCTACCCCATCAGCCTGGGCTAAGAAACTTGACCTGCAAGAACATGTGCTTCTCTCCTGGAACCCTGTGCCAGTGCTGGCTCTCTCCTTGAAGCCGTGTTTTCCACCAGTGCTCCAGTATTTTGGAGCACCAGAGTCTCAGCCTTGTGTCCTGCATGCAGCACCTGTGCCATGCTAGCCCACATATGGGGAAAGAGAAAGAAACCTTCCCTCCACCCTCTCATCTATTGGACACCCTGGAGAGTTAATGAGAGGTGCCTGATGAGGACTGCACATTCTGCTTCCTGCTAGGAAGTTCAACCCCATATGGATCCCCTCCCAGAGCCACTCCCTGTACCAGTGCCAGAGATGCTCCCACAGACATAGACTGGGGACAGTCAGGGGAACAAACCTTGCCCAGCTTCTGTATTTTGGTTGCCATGGCAATATGCTCATCCCTGTTGGAGTCATTTGGGGAGCACAGAGGTTCAGAAAATGACAAGGAGAAACGTGAGGGCATGGCACACTGTGACAGTCACAAGGTGGGGAGCCTGATTAAGCAAGAAGGAGAAATAGGTTTCTTTTGGCTCTGTCCCTGGAGAAGCCACAGCCAGCCAGCCCCAGCTTTTGGTGACAGGTTACCATGAACCAGGGGCTGCTTAGCTGCTGCAGGGCAGCAGCACCATTTTTGGGACCTTGCACGGAAGAGTGACCGCGAACAACAACCCATTTTCTAATGTTTTTTCCCCAAGTCTTTTACAGATGTAGGAGGAATCAGAAATATAAGTTAGTGCATTTCACAGCACACATGAGATTTCCTCTGGCCTGGAAGAATAATGTAAAGTGCTAACTGAATTTCACAGAATTGCAGAATGGTTTGGGTTGGAAAGGAACTTAAAGATCATTTAGTTCCAAACCTCCTGCAGTTGGCAGGGACACCTTCAAATAGACCACGTTTCTTGAAGCCCCATCCAACCTGATTTTGAACAATTCCAGGGATAGGGCATCCACAGCTTCTCTGCATAGCTTGTTCCAGTAGCTCACCACTCTCACAGTAAAGAATTCCTTCCTAATATCCAATCTAACCCTGTCCTCTTTCAGTATTTAGTTATCCATGTCCTGCCACTACATGCCCTTGTAAAGAGTCCCTCTCCAGCTCTCTTGTGGCCTCTCTTCAGGTACTGGAAGTCTGGAAGTTTTTCCCTAGAGCCTTCATGGAGTCCTGACATTTCTTCAACCATAATTCCAAGCCCTTTGGTGGAGTTCACACAGAACATAATTTTTGTTCACATCGATTTGCCAACAACAAAAAATTTGAAGATGTACCGTCTGAAGTAACACCTCATCTTGCTGACTGATTGTCCATCTATAATGGGATGGAGAGTATATAAAAGATGTCCACGCTGGATTAAACAGAACACCTATTAGTCTCTTTCTAACACCTTTGGGCCCTATATATACATTGTGTCATGTGTATAAGCTTGTGTTCTGAGGTCCTAAAAAGAATAATAATTTACTTGTTCATTATAAGTTTCTGTTTATAGGCTATACCTACAAGAGATACAGTGCCAGGCCATTAGACATCAAAGGCTCCATGTTACAGGCAATCTCAAAAGAGAAGTCAACATGATTTTTCCAGGAGATCATTTCACTATAACAACAGTAATCCTGAATTTACACAGTGCCTTTGATCCAGACTGCCAAAGCACTTTGTTCTCTGATGGAGAAACAACATACAAGTTAGGATTCAATTTGCTCATCATTGGCGTGGTTGGGAGGGTCAGTCTTCAACAACATTCAGCAACTCAAACAACAGTTTATACTCATAAAACACAAGGGAAATTTTAAGTTTGGCAAAGGAAATGTATGATCATCTTAGAGAGGGTTTTGCTAAAATAAATGGAGCTAATGGTCCTATTATTGTGAAGGTCAACGTTCACCTTGGAAATCACCTCTGTGGCGATGTTGACCAGAGACAGTGAAGAGTTGTGCTGCCTTCTAACAACCAAGCCTAGCACTGTTCTGTAACCTCACCACTTTATATTTCCCCTACATTGTTACTCAGACATTAGTGAAAAATTAGCACAGCCTTGGCTCAGGGCAAGAGTATTAAGCAGGAAAACTTGAGAGATAGGCATGAGTTTGTTCTCACCAGAAAGCCAACCTCACATCATCAGTCAGTCACAGAAGAGAGGCTAGACACTCTAGCCTTCCTGATGATCACATCATGACCAAGACAGTTCCTTTGATGGGTCCTTCTGAAATATAAATTAACTTAATCACTTCTGATCTTGGGAAACAAGAGACATTTGGGTATTTTGACTGGCACAGCCACAGAGGGTAAGGGCTCTATCAGTCTTAGCAAGTAGAGCAGCACAAGAGCAGTGCTGGTGTACTGTCAGTCCCTTTTACCTTTGACTGAGCAGACACAGGTTGGAACACCTCAGGTGTACACCTGCATCTCCTCTCCCTGCACAGTGTCACCCAAGAGGAGCCCAGCTTGCTTGCTGCAATCCTCTTTCACAGTATGAATCATCAAACCACAGTTATGCGGCCTGACCAGGAGATGTGTTTCTTTCATCCAAACTAAAATGCTGGTGAGAGGCACTTTATGTGTCCTGGTCCTGCCTCCCTGGCTCCAGCTTTGCTTATACTCTCTCTAAAGCCAAGTTCCTATGTGGACCACCCTTCCCTAGCTGCAAGGTTGAAGTCTTCACAGGCAACAAGGGAGCAGAGTAGTGGTATCTCGGCTTTGAGGAGAACAAACACCCCAAGCTAGATTCATTGGGGGAAAGTGAAGCAAGTGAAGCAAGGTCTCCCTCAGCTGTGCACTACTGTGGATGTGGACCCTGGTTCTGCACCAGATTCCTACAGCACTGAGAGATCCCTGTGTTGTGACTGTGGCTTTCCTGAAGCATTTGGCCTTAAACCTCTGTAAACACCCTATACTTTGGGTTTAAAACTGCATTGAAAAAAGCCCTTTGCTGCAAGACTCAAGAGATTACCAGTCTGCAGGGTAAACAATGGCTTCTATTTTGCTGCAAACTGATGTTCTTTTCTGGAAGTGGTTAACTCCAAAATAATGCAAATACTAATGTCAGTCCCCTTGACTCTCCCTGCTGACAATCTTATAATTCAGCTAAAATCCCTCTCCCAGAAACCCACACTGCCTCTCAAAGAGCCAAGAGTGCTTGTTATCCCCTTCCCAGCTGCCAAAACCCTCCAGCTGCCTTATAATTACCCCTGTAATGTGCTTCTGCATATCCAATACATAGATCTGCAGCATACTAAAAATTTAAGGACAACATAAAATAAAGAAACAACAAATTAAAGAGCACAAGGGGTTCTGGAGCAATGACATTGTTAATTTTTCTGTTTACTTCACTGATAATAACTATTTTTGATCCAAAACTGCTGTATAATAAAGTGGCACACTTGAGCACAGCTGAATGTCAGGGATTCATTGCTTAAGGTCAGGAGAGACCATTATGATCATCAAGTGTAACTTATTGCATAAGAGATCCTTGGTACCACCCCAGTAATTTCTGAGGCTTGCCCACAACTTCTTTCAGATTTGCAGATGCATCTGTTAGAATCTCACCTAGTCTTGGCATAAAGACTGAAAGGTCTGGAGAGTTAACTAGGATACTAGGATGTTAGAGGAGCCCTTTTTTTTTGTTTGCTTGCTTGTTTGTTTGTTTGTTTGCTACCCTCATATAACATTTAGACCCTCTTTTTCTCCTCTGTATCTGTTTTTCCTCTGGTTCTAGCAGATTTACATTTTCCGTAAATGGAAGTCCCTATTCAGAAATCTCTTTCTTACTGCATCACTGTTACCAAATTGCCTTATAATTTCTGAACTATATGAAGTAGATCACTCTGTAGTCTCCCATCACAGGGAGTGCTTTGTGGCCCTTGTACATTCTCACATATTCCCTCTATGTGCTTTCATTTAGCCAAGCTCACTTTGCAGTAAGGGTCTTTGCACAAAGTCTTGTTCTCCCTCAAAAGTCGTCAGAATAGACAGTCCATGTCCTGGGTACTTGACTGCCCTTGGCAGTGGTGTGCTCTCGTCTCCAAAATGAGAAGAAAAGTCCATGTCACTCAGAGGTCTTGACCATTCTCTAATTATTTTCCCCCAGCTCTTCTGGCGGGTGAATCAGGGTGGCTGGGTGAGTGGGGAGAGCACCTTGCTGGCAGCAGATGAAAGAAGACAGTTTGCATGTGTGGGTCACAGCTCCTGTTTGCCTCCAGCTATTACTAACAGGCAGAGTGAGCCTTGCACTCCTTCCAGCCCTTCTCCCAGCCAGCATGCAGGGCCACCTGCCTGCCTGAATCATGCTGGCTTTTGCCAGTTGCTCAAGATATTTCCCCTTCCACATCACTGTACAAAAGCAGGCCAAATGCATGGAGCTTCTAGTGTATCTAGCAACACATCAGGAGCAGGCTCTTTGCACATATTTGCTTTTGGTCCATCTGATCCTAGTGCCATACACAGCGTGGAATAGGTGAAGAAATGTGCAAAGATGGTAATTAACTGCAGAACAAAAAGCCAAAGCAACAACTGGAGCATGGCTCTAGGGTCTGGATGTCAGGTTGGTGAGGCTCCAGAGAGGGGTTTCCATTTCTCAGACCTGTTCACCCAACCCTACTTGTAATGCCATCTGGTTTCCAGGGGTATTTTATCAAACCTGAAAATGCAAAATGAGCTCCATGGATATAGTGGGAAATGAGCCTCCATCCTTAGAGTTCTATGGATAAACACCAAGCAGCAGGTAGGTATTGCTGATTCAGCAACCCTTTCTGGGTTGTGCTCATTCTGCTACAGGACATCATTAGAAGAGGCTGAGATATTTTGTTTTCATAGCTTTTTTAACCTTTTCCTTCCCAAAACAGTTTGTATTTATTTTGGCACCTTGAATGTTTTGAAGAGAGGATCAATTTGAATTTGCTTAAGCATTTTTTCCCCTTAATCCCATTAAGTCAGTCTCTAATTCTTTCCAGGGCTCCCTTCTGTGGAGCTATTTCCTCTTGGAATCATTTACTTTCTGTGGATTGGGGGAATTAATGAGGCAGATGCTGCTTTCATTCTCATCACTGAAAGCCCAAAACAGCTTCAGCAGTTTGCTGGCACAGGTCCAGATTTTACTGGTGTAAATGAGGTTAGAATTTGGCTTACTGTGCCTACTTTTGCTAAGAGATAAGGAGTTTACTGAAAACAAGAAGTCTTGTGCAGTTTGGGAAAGTCCAGTTGGAAATGAGTGAAGCTCATAATTTCATTGAAAGTCTGAGTTTCTGCATTTCCCCACTGATAGGCTGTTCTGAGCACCCCAGATATTTAGGCAACACAGCACACTGCTAAGCAACCACCCAGGGAAATAAGGACAAACACTTTCAGGAATGTCAGAATTGTCTACAGGAGCAAATTGCAATGGCACAAGCCTGAATCACTCTGAGGCAAAATTGAAAGATGAGAAATATAGAGAAAGATCAACTGGCTGTGTCAGTCAGTTTTCAGGGGTCTCACAGGGAAGGAGGACGCAAACAGAAAAACTGAGATACATGCAGACAGCTCAGGGCTGACATCAAAGGTCAGCACGTACTATAGTGGATAAAATCGAGAAAGACATAAAGGAAACGTAACTAGCACAAGACAGGAAGGCAAGCAGGGAGGCATCCTGGCCATAGATTGGTGGTTAGAGGAAGGCTGAGGAAAGCATTGGTCTGATAGCTTTGCAGCAGTACCCCACAAAAGGGTCAGCCCAGGTTTGGACCCTCCATGAACCCTCAGCAGCAGCACGGGGCAGTGGGGCTCCTCACAGAGCAACACCCTGCCTGGCTGCAGAAAGGGGAAACAAGAGGAGTGAGGCAGCTACGGCCAGTCAGCTCTATTTCAGTTCCTGGAAATGCACTGGAACAAATAATTAAACAAATTAATCATCAGCACCTAGGAAACAACCAGGAGAAGAGGAACAGTCAGTGCTGATTTGCCAGGAGCAAATCATGTCAAATCAGCCTAATTTAATCCTGCAACAGGTCTTGTGGATAGAGAAAAGGAGGATACTTCTTGTATCTTGATTTTGGTACATCCCTGGCACCATCTCATTTCATGTTACAAGAGGTAAATTTAAGGAAACATGCCCTAGAGAAATTACCTTTAGTAAGGAGTGCAAAACAGGTTGGGAAAAACGTGCTCAGAAAGCAAATGTCTTTGTAAAAATACAACAAAGGGTTGAGTAGGGTTCAACAGAGGTCCAGCCACTGGAGAGTGGGCATCCTTATCAGATATGTAGATGACACCAAGCTGAGAGGATCTGCAAAGACCCAAAAGTGGATTAGAATCAAAAATCATCCTGGCATGTTAGAGAAGAGGTCTGAAAAAACAGGAGAGAAGCAAAGTTGTGCACAGAGGTAGGTATAGTCAGCTGCACAGGGACAAACTGAGAGACAGATGATTAGGCAGGTGTGGAGCAGTGCAGCAATGCAGGAACCTGAAAGGAATAAAAAGTGCCATTTGTCATACACAAGCCAGTCACCATATCAGTGCACTCAGAGAAAAGCTCTGCCTGTAAAATACACAGCTGTGCTCTCAGTTTTACCAGGGCTGCTACAATACTTGTTCAGTTCAGGAAAGTCTGGAAGGAAGTGGGATGAGAGGTCTAGAAAAGAGGAATTGGGAAGAAACACTTACTCATAAGGATTGTTTGCTCCAGAAAGAAGGAAACCAGGGGAGAGATGATACTATTTCCAGAGAAGGAGGGAAAAAATGTCCTCCAGACAGTTCTCAATATCCATTGTGAGTGTGGTAAGAAACAAAGTGCCTGGATTGCAGCGGGAGAGGCTAAAGCTAGATGCTTGGCGAAGGGGAAGGCTAACCAACACTAAACCCACCTGCCTGGCAAGGATATAAAACCTGTATCCTTCCCTGTGTTCAAAAGCAGGCTGGAAGCTTCTGGAATATTTCTGAAATCAGCCTCTTGAGGTCCTTTCTAGCCATGTTTTTTCTCCAATTTTGTGATGAATAGTGTTAAATGAATATAAATTACCTCACATGGGGACAGTGACATTCAGGCTTGGTGATGAATAGTTATCAGCGACAAAACTGTCAGCTTGTGGGGAGGCATCCAGTAGGATTATTACTAGAAACTAGTGTTAACTCCAGTTTTATTTACCACCTTCATTAATGATCTAGAAAAAGCATTAGACAGTGTGTTTATTAAAACTGCAGCTGATACTACAGTGGGGAGGAGATGCAATCACCAGCCAGGAGTGGAAAATAACACAAAAGGACAAAAAAAGACATGGCATGGGGATAAAATGACCTAGCTCAAAGGACACACAGAATAATACATCTAGGAAAGAAGTAGTCCAAAATGAAGACACTCTGTGGGAGAAGGGGACCCAAATGCAATGAAACACTTTTCAGGGTTAGTATACAGGAAATTGCACAGGAGTTTACTATTTGTCACGTCAACAGAAAAAGTCTCAGTGTGGCTTTGGGCTGCATGACATACCCCAGGGCAGAGAGATAAGCAACTGTCTGATCACTGTGGTGCAAGCTTGCATTCTGGGTGTCTTCTGACGAGCGTGGCTGCCAGGCTGCCGGAGGAGCTGGCTAAACCAGCAAAAACAATTGAAATCTGAGGATACTGGCTTATGGAGAGAGAATTATATAGGCACTCTGTGGCAGAGCAACACCAGCTTCTAAGGTGTAGCTAAATATGTCAGGAAAGGTGCCCTTTTTACCTGGCATAATTATGACAGGAAAATTTGGCATTGTATCGATGTGAGATATACTATTTACACTAGTATTGCACATTTTGGTTGGCCACAAAGCAGCTTCAGTGATACAGTAGCCTCCTGGGGATCATCCACTGCTGGCTGCCAAGGTCCAGGCTAGCACTGAGCTGTGCAAGAGCTGAGGCATCACCCCAGCACCTGCCTGTGGAGGAGACTCCTGGGAAGGGCTGTTGCTGCCAGGCAATTGCAAAGAAGAGGATAACATGCCCACTTGGTGCGACCAGAGCCGCAGTGACATTCATTGATAACAGAGTTGCGTAAGCAAATCAACACGATGAGCCACGTCGATTGGAGGGGGAGAAATCTGTGCTGCTCAGGGGGACAAATCAATAGAGAAAGAGATGCTATTTTCAGGTTTCTAGAGAGGTGTTACTAACAGAAAGAAAGCAGATACAAAACTGTACTTGACAGAGTCCTTTAGAGAGAAGATAAAGGTAAATGCTTTTCTAACTTGTGATTTTGAGCCTTTTCACTCTTTGTCCATCTGGCTTTTGAGATGGAGGCTTAATAGTGCAATGGTGTGTTTGTCCCAGCTGATACTGGAGCACACAGGCTTTAAACAATAAGGCTTTGTTCCTTTGCCAAATACAGCAATGCCTCTGCTGTTGCTTGGAGAAAAAAAAGGAACAAACACATTAGGAAGTCACCGAAAATGAAATGATGGCTCACTTCAAGGTGTTCAGTAGCACACTGCAGAGATGAATGAGCTCTGCGTGGCATGTGAGTCCATGAGGAGAGATCTTCAGAAAGATACCCCTTAGTTCCCACCACACTTGCAATATGGCAGAGGAGATGACCTTCAGATACATCCGCAGGATCAACAGGCCCCTGAAATGCTTTGCAGGAGAGCCTTGTTGCCCACAGCTTTTGCGGGGACAGTGGGCATTGCTAGCAGGGCCCTGTGTGAGGGTGTACTTTGCCTTTGAGGAGCAGTCCCCACAAAGCAACTCTGGTAGCGCTTTCCAGCAGAGGACTTGAAACAAGATTCAGCAGCATGGCTGCCAGGCCAACACTGCCAGCTGCGGGATCACAGCAAGGTGCAGGACCACCAAAGCCTGCAGCTTGCCAAGGGCAAGGTGGCTCAGCTCCTGTCTCACAGCCCAGTGCCACCAGCAACAGGCACAGAGCAGCCAGGGAATGAATTCACAGAGAAACTCGAGGGGAAAATAGGAAGGTGGAACAAGCACAGCAGTCCAGAAGAATAAATTCACTGAACATACATCCTGGATTTAAATGGGGCCTCTAATAGCAGGGTGAGCCCAGCAGAGTTGGTTATCTTCCAGAAAATGCTCCCAGAAAATATGGAACTCTGGCAAAGCCATTCCTTTCACTTGCTTGACAATGAGAACCAAGGGACCCTCAGTACAAACACAACCAACATAAAGCCGAGCACATGTTACCTTGAACTTGTCCTCAACTCATGAGGGAGAATTAAGTGATATGAAACCACTGGAGCAGCCCAGGTGGGAAAGATTACTTCACTTGGGTATGAGCGCTTATTGGAGTTAGGGGAAAGAGCTTATAGTTGTGTGTTATATGCTGGGACCAATTACACTGAAAAATGCAGAATACAGTGAAGGGGAGGTTTGGGGAATGAGAAGAGATTAAAACTACATGGCTGTGTTAAAGCCCAGAAAAAAAGAGAGAGAGGCAGGAAAACAGGAAGAAAACAAGGATAAAGTTGTGAGGGTGTCTTAATACAGAGTCCAGACAAGTTTTATGTGAGCTCATCCAAATGCAGGCCAGGCTTCTCAGGCCAGAAAATGTACAACAATCACCCTGTGCCTGTGCTTGCGAGTGCTGGGAACAGCAAGAACAAAGGGTGGGCTCTTCAGCTCTCTAATTCTTCTCCTTATTTTGCAGAATTGCCACATGCTGAAATAGCAAATGATGTAAAAAATGAAAAATCACTCCCTAACCAATGCATACAGATGATGCAGAGAGTATTTGGCCATTACTTCATTGCAGTAGTATTTATCTGCATTAATGCCTCTTTCAGAGGTAACTGGAAATACCTAAAATGTGAGAGTAAGGGGATCGGAAGAGAGATCAGAGAGAGAGACAAAGCAGCAAGGCAGGCACTTAAGGAGGCAGATATAAAGCCTTTCCTGAATAAATCACCAGCTCAGTTCTGACCCAGGTTATTCACAATCACTAGGCAATATTCTAGGTCTCAATGCTAACCAGTTACCTGTAAAGAGCAAATTCATTTAGTGGGCTTCAGAGGAGTCATTGCTATTTGGAGATGAATTTGAGACCAGTGAGGAACCTGCTGGTGGCCCCAGGCCAGCAACTGGCAGGGAGGTGTCTTCCTGGTGGGAGAAGCCCTCCCCAGCTGGCATGGCAATGCGGTGTGGGAGCCAGCCCAGCCATGAATGGGGACAGAAGCAGAGGGGTTCTTCCTGTGACAACCTCAGGCAGAGGCACATCACCAGGACTTGCACCAAGGGGAACCATGGGCAGCCCCAGCTCTCTAGTTTGTAATCTCCATGCAAAGGATTGAGCCCCATAAAATGCTGGCCAAGCACAGCATCGGTGTTTAGCAGACAGCATTCAGCACCGCTGACTCACTGGTGTTTGCGGGATTACATTTGGATATAGCTCCCTGAGAGTGGGAGGAAGGAGGTGCACCCGGCCTCTTGCAAGCACTCCTATCCTTGCACAGGTGTGTCACCCAGCAAGATGGACCCAATAGAAAAACTCAGTAGAAAAAAATATGCACTCAGTCCAAGACATAGTTGGGCTCAATGCTGGCAAAAAAAGGCTATGGAAGAGCTCAGCACAAATTATAAGGTAAGAGCAAAATACCTTGCACTTTAACAGCTAGAAACCAAGGGATCATAGAATCCTATGAGATGCATTTGGGACATTCCTTTTGCCTCCCCTTACTCATATTTTACCTCCCCACCACCAGAAAAAAGCAAGTGGAAACTACTGATAACTAATTTTGTCCTCCTAAAACTTCTTCGGCTTTAACTTAACGTTTCAGTCTGAGTCCGACTTGACCTTCAGATAACATGGAGTCAAGAGGAATTGCAAATATTCATCCAAGGACAGATTTTGGCTCTCTGCCTAGTGTCCGAAGGCACTTTGTGTTGTCTCTGAGTGATAACACTTTTACAGGAGACCAAAATACATTTCAAGATAACACTATAGATGTGATTCACAGAAATTTAGCTATGAAAAATGTTGATGGGAAGGTCTGGAAAACTAATATATTGGAAATATTGGCTAGCTTGGTGGCATTCACTAGCATGCAAGTCTGGGATGATGCTGCTGAATTTGGAGTTAGCCCTCCCATGCTGCTGTTAACCTGAGAGACCTTGCTGACCTTCTGGCTACCTCATAGTCAGTCCCACAGCCTTTTAGGAATTCCTTCGGCTGATGGTTTGGTATCTGCTATTGGTGAACAGGAATATCTGATGTTTAAGGAAGAAATTTAACTGTAAGGGAACCTCAGGTAAAGATTCTGCCTTTGCATGTGTTTTCCATGTCATGTACATGGGTGACACAATTGTGTGGGATACACATCCAAAACTCACTAGCACATTTACTCTGATAGCTCTGCAGAAGTACTGTGGACCAGCATGACTGTCCATAAGAGTCAACAGAAACCTCTAGGAGCAAATTCAAACTTTTCATCAAATCAGTGCTGAAAAGAACTCATGTCTGATTGGCTAAAATCACCTGGCAAGAGTACCTGACTACAAAGGGGCCAAAAAGTCTTAGACTAACTTAATTAGTATCTGTATAAACAGCATGGTGTACCAAAAATATGTTTAATTAGCTTGAACCTTCAGTTTTAAGTTGCTTATGTAACATGGAGACTCCTAATCAAGCCTTATTTGGAAAAAAATACCCCTGTAAAACATGTGATTTTTCTTTTCTCTACCAAGATGATGAAAACCATGGAGACTATTTAGACTGTATCTCCACACCTTTTCCTCAGAAAATCCCCACATTCTTGCCTCTGGGAATGTTTTTGCATAAACCTAAAAAGAAAATAACTTTCACAGGTTCCATAAGTACTAGAAATTATGAAGTCTCTTCCACACCCAAAATAGGACTTCCAAATTTCACTGGCACTCCATGAATGGACAGCTTGTTAAAAGAAAATTGGATAATAAAACAGTAGCGTTTGATTCAGCCCTCGCCCTTCCAAATGCTTCTAAAATATTCTTAGCCCAGTATTTTCTTTGCAGGTCAATAGGAGATGATTTGGACGTAGTTCAGTTGAAACAGAGCACCACACACAGCCAACCCTTTGACTTGGGGCAGTCTGAACGCTGGGAGGGGGCTGAGCACTTGAGAAGACCAGAAGTGGGGGCTCACCCTCCCTGCAAAGCAAAGGAGGGCTCTTGCCTGACACCCTCCTGGCTGTCCCCACCCACTGGCTGGGGAGACGCTTTTGGGATGCACAGAGCCCAGGCATGTGCCAGCAGTGTCTGGAGGCAGCAAACACACACACACACACACACACACACACACACACACACACACACACACACCATCTTGTCTGCTGTTTATGTTTGAAATGCCTAGGTTGCTAATAATATACTTAAATGAGGTGTCCAATGGCTGCTAGGTGATAAAAAATGTAAGTGCGAACTTATGTATTTATTCTGCCTCCTGCAGCTCTTTTTCCTAAGAGTTACCACACTCCTGCAGCGAGGAGAAACGAGGAATTTTGGCAGTGGGCAGGGATCTCTTTACCTAGGAAAACAGAGCAACTTTAATTAAAATGGAAAAGTTTTGTTGCACCAAGCTGGAGGCAGAGTGTGGATGCTCCTTGGTGCAGGGCACCCACAGCTGTGCTGAGCTGTGCCTCTCTCATGCTCCACCCTTGTGTTGCCACTGCTTTTCTGGAAATCATGCCAGCCACTGGGGTGTGGGAGCAGGCAGGCTCCTGTAGCCACCACCAGGACTGACTGGACAGACCTTCAGTCTGCAATGGCACTGCAGCCATTCAGATTGCATCCCTCCAAAATGCCTTTCTTCACAAATATCTACAGAAGAGCACTGGGTGGCTTGGGATGTTTGCAGCCCTTTTCTTGGTTTGCAATTTGTTCCTCCAAGGGCTGAAGTAGTGGGTGAGTGGTGGGCTGGGGCAGCTTCACATCCTGTTGGCCACCTCAGCACAGAGCCCAGGAGCTGTGGCAGTGACACTACGTGTAAATCCTGAAAAGGACTTCCAGCATCTGATTTATGCTGCACAATTGCTTTCACTTTGCATTTCGGTCAGCTCGGATGCTGAAGGGAGATGAACAAGAGATTAAGAATCAAAGGCTGCCATCACCCTTCTCCTCCCACTGCATTGTCGTCGTGCAATGCTCCTAAAAAAAGCATCCAGACTACCTTTGGGAGCAGAAGCCTCTCTGCTACTGCCATCAGACCTGTTTCTGTGGCACATCCTACTATCACGCTTGCACCAAAGTCTGCACTGAACACTGGTGGAAAGAAACATTTGCTCTCAACCAGTGCAGCAGCAGATGTCAGTGTGTGGACTACATATTGCCCGAATCCCTTTCCCATGCATTCCTCATTTGGGTGCTGCACACTTCTCCTTTTCGTCCAACATGTCCCTGCAAGGGGCTCCAAGTGGAAAAGCCCTGCGCAAGACAAATTCCCAGACAGCTGCAGAAATTTGGAGTCATCATCCTGAGAGACTTTTTAATATGCACAGCAGTGCTGGGCAGCACAGTGGATATGAAGTGCCAGCCAGCTCTGCCAACCCTTGTAGCGGCACAAGCAAGGGGCAGCAAACTGTGGCCAGGAGAGGGTGTGCTTCAGCCTGGGAGCCCATCTCCTGTGAACCTATGTCTTCTGGCTCCTTGACTCTGAGTGATCACTGAACAACACAGCCCCCTCTTTGTTTTGACGGTCTAAATCCCTATAAACAGAGCGCTTGTTCTTTTTTCTTTGACATCCTTTGTGGTTTCATGAAAACGCCGGATGCTGCAGAAGCTGAAGCATGAAAGGTTCCTCTCTCTATCCTGTCCTCCCTGTCCAGCAACCACACTAAAAAGAAACCACCAAAGAAAGTGCTTGCAAATACCTGAACCGACAGCCCTGGTGATGGAAAGCTCTCCAGTTATTCACAGCCCAGATCGAGCCCAGGCAGCAGCTGTGCAAGTTTCCGAGCTGGTCCCTGCCAGCACTGATGGAGGCTGACCCAAAGGGCCCCACCTCACCACACACTTTTCACTCTCATTCCAGCCCTTGGCAGCTTGGTGGGGCTGCAGCCGTGAGGCCAAGTGAGGGGTCACGGCTGCAGCTACCCCAGTCATGAGACTGGGGACAAGGATATCATCATCTTCTCAAAAATATTTCCAAGCCAATGCTGCAAGCAGCTCTGTGGGTGAGAGTTGAAGCTTTTCATCGCTGAAACCTTGGGTTCCTGTTTACCAAACATTTGTTCGGTCTTTATGCATTTGAGTGAATGAGGAAATGAACCACAAAGCTGGGCACAAATGCCAAAACCCTGCTTAAGTATATAAATCACCCTCATGCCACTTTCTGTGCCTACTTCAGTCTTGAAAAACAAATCCTTCTCCTTAGATTTGTTGTTTGTCACGAGCTTCTGGCACTTCCTGGTTCACCACCCAGCCACTGTGAGCACAGCTTCTGCTTTCCTGGAAGCTCCATCACTGCCTTCACAAAAGCAGAGGCAAGTTGCTAGAAAGCCATGCTCTCTCCTCCCTGCCCAGTGCTCCCACTGCCATAGGTCCTACCCTATGCATGGCACAAACTCCCTGGACCAGTAAAGGGCGAAAGACCTAAATCCTTTCCAGTCTGAAGGCTGGGCTTACTGCCATCCTGCCCCAGTTGCACACCCTCTAAATAAGCTACTAGACCTCAAACTCTCTTTAACTGAAGAGGTGATCTTTCACCATCCTAGACCTGTTTGTTACACCCAGTTCAATCTCCTTGCTTGTCAGTTTCTCCAGCCCCTTACTCTTTCCCTTACCATGAGCAGCCTTTTCAGCCATCTCTTTTTAGTACTTTTGTGGTCAGAGCTGAGCAAACCTCCTGAAACCCAGAAAAATCTCACAGAGACAGATAACCCCAGACATGGAAGGGGGAACAGATTGTGTAGTTGGGTACAACAGAGAAGAGAGGCCACTCTGCTCATGCTGCAGCCACCCAGGCTCAGCTTCTGGATGCCATTGGTGCTGCAAAGCCACAAGGGCACTCCTCCTGCAGGCAGGGGGAGTTATGTGGGGGCAGCATCTCTGTTCCACCTTGTACAGCTTTCCCTGCATGTCCAGATGAGGGACAGTCATAAGACAAACAATCCTGGCTATTTTCTCAAGCTGATAGCACATAAGCAGGGAGAAAGAGCACAGCTGTTCAGCTTCCGGCAGTTCTCAGGCCCAGGAGGTCAGACCCTCCTTCTCAGGCGGGCAAGCAGACTTTAAGCTGTCTCTGACCACTGTTCCTTCTCTCTCAAAGTCCTGTTGCCTCTTTTTTGTCTCTGCACAGGTTCCTTGCCTCCTGAGAGCACTGCTGGTCCATCTCCCAGCCAAGCTCAAGAAATGAAATACACCCACCAGGTGAGGAGAAGGGACTTGCTGGGGCAGAGGACCATATCCAAGGTAGTGGCAAGTAGGGGAGAGGGATCTTCCAAAAGTTAGGACACCCAGCACGCTCTTCACCTTCCCACCTTCCTCCGTGGTGTGTAGGGGCATTGAAAGTCCCTCTGCCTGCAGCACACCTGAAGTTTTCATCCCTCTCTGCTGTGAGTGACTTACTCTCCTGCTGAAATTCAAGCTGGGTTATCTGGCATGCTTAAAAAATTCAGGATGGTGCTTGGTGCTCCTTGAATTCTTCAGCAGACAGTTATGGTCTGGGGAGGCATTTTCATTCTTTATTTTTCTGCATTCTCACCCCTCAGAGTACTTTGCAAGTCACACCTTCATCTTGCTTAGGAAATGAAGATGCCCAGGACAAGTCCACACCATGCTGTGTGCCTAGAAATCCCCAGAGGATACTCCTGTCTCTCCTTATCATATTATCTTGCCGTCCTTGGCCGAGGTAGGATTTCTTATCAGGTTCAGCAGAGTAATGCTGTGGTTGTTCACAGGGGAGCTCCAGGCCCCTCTCTCTGCACTTATCCACTGGTCTTTCAGGCCAGTGGTGTGGCTGTGCCCTCCCCAGTCATCTGGAAGAGTCCCTGCAAGGTATCTATCTGCATGATCCTACAGACACCACTTCTATCATAGGCTACACCGCTGAAATCCAGATGGATTTGGACCAAAGCATTAAGTGACCCTCCTCCTCATGCATGAATAAATACAGTAAAGAAGATGAGATGGTTTGCTTATGAGCAGTTTTCAAGGTCCATGTCTTTGAGATTTGCACACAAATGTTCCCTTCCATAACTATTTCTTACTTATTTTCTTATTCAGTGTCAAGACTAGGATTAGTTTATGCCCTGCCTCAGAGAAGGATTCTCACGCTGGAAGCATGTGCTGTGTCCTGCTGGTCACCAGAGAACGAGAGTGCTTTGCAGCCACAACTAGCAAATAATGATACTTTTTAATAGGGAGCACATTTAAATGCAGTAACCACCTGCAGAGAAAAGCAACACATGCTACATCCTCCCTTTCCAGCACTGGGAGAGAAAAACAGTTGTTACAATTGATGTACAGAAGTGACAACCCACTCATTGCTCACTAAGTCTGGCTTTGTGGGAAGGATCCCCCACAAGGCAGCTAGCTTGGCTCCACTCTTAAGCTGGAGTATGACCAAGGTCCAGCACAGCAGCCCAAACCATCTTCCCCAGGCATTATCACAGGCATATGCTAATAGTAAAAACAATCAGGGTTCTCCATGTCCACTTTTAAGAACTCCACTTCACTTTGAGCCTGCCACTGCCATAGGTGCAGTGCCCCCAGCTCTGGATGGATGGCGCTTGGCGGGAGCATTGCAACACCAGGGACTCTGTAGCTGTAATTTCCCCATCTCTGCCTACAGGTATAAACGTAAAAAACAAAAGCTGCACGGCTGACACAGCTCGAATGCATCCCAGTTCACACTGAATATTCATTCTCCAGCTTTTGCAAAAGGCCTTTAAAAACATAAATGCTTGCCAGAACAGTCCTTGCATCCTGTGTTATTTCATTTTAGAAGAACCTGCCCTGCAGAAGATTAAGTAACTTCATGAAGTGTGTACTTAACAGGTCACTTGGCTAAGTAGACCAAGCCTGCTGTCCTATAGTCTCCTTCACATTTTCATTAAATCTAAAATCAGTTAATATTATGTAATATAAATGCAGTGGTTTCAGAAACTCTAAGCTGAATGAGAATTTTGAATTAAAAGTACAGAACAACCTGAAACTGTCTTTGCAAAAAAAAAGCCAAAAACTGGAGCACCCAAGGGCTCCGTCTGGCCTCATAGAGGCATGGCATTTCCATGAAATGGCTGTGAGCTGAATAGTACTCTGGGTATTAATATTCAAAGCAGGGCATCACATATGGCTTATGAAACACCTCTTTATGTGGATTAAAGACCTGCTCTCAATGCAGTGAGCTTCCCACTCCAACTGGAGCCACTAGGCTCCAGATTCATTACCATAGCACACTTACTGGATAAAAAAAAATTGGAAGGCTTCCCTTTCTATTAGCATCCCTCTCTAACTATTAAGATTCAGCCTCATACCTGACTTGACTAATGATGAGTCCCAAGAGAGTGAACCCAGACTTCAGAGCAGCACAATGACTTTGAGTAACCTCTGGCTTAAGGTGAGAAGCTCCTGTGGGATTAGTCCAAGTCGCAACCAGGTGGAAATATTAATGGCCGTCATTACAGGAGCTATGGAGGGGTTTTTCTTAACCAGTGAGGACAGCAGCTTCTTTCCAAGAACCATGTCAGCTGACCTGGTTTGCACTCTTTGCTCCTGTTTACCCACCCAGGCTGCTCCATGGTCCCCAGGCACATTCTACTGACCAGGACAACATGCTAGCATCCCACTAGCATTGTTAGAACGCAGTGGGATTGTAGACATTATGGACCTAATTACACTTAGAGAAAGTCCTTAATGCAGGAGAATTAAACCCCCAGTAGATGTACTTGAATGGAAGTCAGTTTCTGATTGAACAGATGTTTTATGTAGATAGATAGATAGATAGATAGATAGATAGATAGATAGATAGATAGATAGATAGATAGATAGATAGATAGATAGATAGATAGATAGATAGAGCATACGCATGTACACAAGTTTGATTTGGTAACAGTTTTTCTGCAGCGAAGCATTATCTCACACTGCAGTGCAAGTCTTTCTGCCAATGTTCTGCTACTGAAAAGTGAACACCTCCCAGACAAGGAGAGCAGATTTGTCATTGTGGTATCATTTAATATGCAAGAAGTGACACAGAGCACCTGTTTGGTTTACTTGCCCAGCATGGGGATCCTCCATTTGCTAGCTGTACTCAGTGCTCCAGAAGAAAAGCAGAGGTTTGGGTCTGTTCCAGTATATCTCTCCCTATTTTCAGAAAACATTTCCCTAAGTAGGCCAAAAATGTCTCTTAAATCTTGAGCTTTAAAGGATACATTTGTAAGTCAACAAACACACGAACAGGGTGACCAGCTGTTCTACTTTTGGAGGCATTGTCCTAGTTCTCAGAAGCCAATCTGCACTGCACCTCCCATAGAGGAGAGAGGCCAAGTGTCCTACTTTCTTGGTGGCCTATTTGTCCTACCATGAGAAAGTAAAGTGTCTGACTCCACACATGAGAACAGAAGAAATCCTCCCCTCTTTATGCCCACACAGAAAGCCAACAGAGATGCAAAACATGCAGACTACTTCCAGGTTACATCTCAGGGTCCCACTGTTTCAGCTCAGACTCTTGTCTTGCAGCAATGTCAAGGTGCAGTGGATGCTATTAAAAACTGGTTTCCCTGTCCTCTAATGTCACTTCCACTCTGAAATCTCACCTTGTTAACACATGCAGTTCACTGCTCCATCTCAGCTAGTGAGAGCAGATTATCACTTAGCTCTGATTCAGCAAGACACCTACATTTACACATTGCCTATGCCTGTTCAGTAGGGACAGCAAGGGACACCCTTGAAGCTCCTTTTAACTCTATTAGGCATGCATTTACACTTAAGAATGGATGTAACTGCTTGGCTAGATTAATGCTGTGATGAAAAAACACCAAGAGGGCTAAGCTTTGAACTGAAAATACTTTTTTCATAAACTCCAGGAAAAAAAATCTTAAAATACAAATAATTTTTTCTGGAAATGCTTGACAAGCACAAAAGTAATATTCTGAGTAATTATCCTGCTCCTCAGCAGTGCTAGTAGCAGGCTGCTGTGAAAATACAGGCTTCAGCAAGGCAGTGGACGAATACAGCAATTTTCTGTATAGTCTCCACTGAGCTTTAGCCAAACAATGTGCACCAAATCCCTAAATTAGAAAGAAAAGAGGTAAAATTAGAGAGCAAGGGTAAAATTAGAGAGCATCCCTAAATTTGAACCACCACCCACTTTTTCTCCTGCAGCGTTTACTGTCAGTCTCAATCATCTTCTGCTCCTCAGTAAGGCAACCTGGGTAAGAGGCATGGAGGAACTTCATGTTTCCTTAAAAAACTTCAACACCAGATCCACTCTGTCAGTCACGTAGACAGCAGGAGCTGGAGAGGGGGTGAGACCATTTGTGCGCTTCATCCTTCAAACATCTACAGCCATCAACAAAAGCTGTAGTCATGAGTGAGGACATAACTTGGGCTTCTCAGGCTGTATTCAGTCTCCCAGAACTAGTTATCTCTTCTAGCAGGGTTTCACATGCACACAAATCCCTCTTTCTCTAGGTATCCATCTCATACAGGCCTTTTTAAAATCTTCTCAAGTTCAAATCCTGTATGGCAGAGTTGCCTGATCTTTTGTGGGTTACATCTCAGCAGAGAGAGAAAGCTAACCTGGCAGATCATATCTGCTGTTTCACACCCTCAGTTTCACACCTCTCCATTCACAAGCTGCTTTGCATTTCTCTTTACTCTGCAATTTCAGACTTTGTAAATTTTGATCAGAGGTTTGATCATAGGGTGGCTGGGATTTGGGGGCAGAAACAAGAACCTCCCCTCTCTCTTCAAAGCATCTATCCATCAATATCAGCAATATTGGTTTTATAAAAAAGGGTAACACACTTTCAGAGAAGCTATAGCACCTTGAATGTTTTGACATTTTGGTTTTAGTTAAAGCATAATTAAACTTCTCAAAAATAAGGGGTTTGAAAACACTGTCTTACTGCTTACAATCTGGGGGAGAAAAATCCAACAACATTCCTGCTTTTGCTTCTGACAGTAGATGCCACTTGTCCTTCACTTTCTGTACAGACAATAACAGTAGGCTTATCTATCTCATTACTGTAGCCCTGAATAGCTGAGAAAGGAAAAATCAACATCTGAAACTGGGTGAGCTTCTGAGGCTCCCTCCATATGACAGCTTTAACAAGACTCCCACCCCTAGTGAGTCACTCACTCTCCCTACGAACTCCGTCTGCATTGGGAAGCGTGAGCTTGCATTTTGCACAGAGCCCTCTGGCAGGGTTAAGTTTTCACCTGGGGTTGAGTGACGCTGCCTCTGACTCCGCCACATCCCATCTGCAGTCTGCAGCACATCTGCAGGTTCCCCAAAGCATCTGCTGGAACTACTGCTAAAATGCCTTTGCATTTCCTGGTAACTTGGGATTTCCTCAAACACGAAGGACTTGAAAAGGAGCAAGGCGAGCTTACCATGTAGCACTGTTGGAGGGGCAGGAAGACTGTGACAAAGGTCAGTTAGTCCAATTCTTGTCAGAGTTCCCTGGTTCTATGGGAATAGTGCAGTTAATGCACTTTTATGATTAAGCAGCAGTTATTAACCAAAAGACACATTCAGCAGCTAAGAGTGGGAGACTTTCAGAGCCCTGGATCATATGGTAAGAAAAAAGCACCCCCAGAAATTCAGACTTCATAGCAAAATGTTGTCTTTTGTGAAAAGGGCACTTGATATCATCAGGGAAAGAAGGTAACACCCCCTACACCTTCTTTGATTATCAGCTGATGCAGGAATGCTATTTCTCCAAAGCTGAGGTGCTGCCAGGTGTGGGTGACAGGCAGGAGGGGAGGGATGGGCTGGAGCCAAGCCAGGAGCACAGCAGGGCCCCTCGGGGCAGCCGGGAGGCGGCTGGCACCGAGAGCAGCAGACACTGCCTCTGCCTGCCCTCACACTGTCAGGGTGAGCCCCGCAGAGCACGGCTATTATTTGCTTTAAAGAAGGCATTTTTGCCACCCCGTGTACACTATGTTGCTGTTGCCCTCGTGACAACTCCATAATCTCTTCTTTCGCTTCCAGTGTTATTGTCCCAGTTTCCAAGGAGCAGACAGAAAGGATTTACTCTTCTGGAGTGGGATAATTCCTCATCAGGAAAGAAATGAGCAGAGACAGACTCGGGAAATTCTTCACTTGTCTATTTTTATTTATAATGGAGTTCCTGTTATTACCTTGAACAAAAATAGCACAACAGCAAGGCTGCAGCCCAGTTTCCTTTGCCTTTCTGAAGAGCCCATCAACACCAGCCCTTGGCCACAGCCCCCAGCCATGACCTCCTCCCACCACCTCTTCTCTTGGTCACCACCAGCCCCAAGGACAGGCATCATCAGTAGCCCCACACCTCCCATGCTCGCCTGGTGGCTCCTCACTCTGAGCAGGCTTGGGAAAAACAGCACTTACAGCTCCCAGCAAGTCCTGTCTGCAGCTCAGGGTCCCAAGATAGCCTGGTGGCATCAGCACTGGCAGCAGTGAGAGGATCCCAAGAGTGCACGCTGCTCCCGTGGTTTCCCCTCCAGGGTGTCCATGAGTTAAACCACATGGGTTTAATATTCACCAGCAGAAGCAAACGAGTGGTGATACTCTTTGTCAAAAAGTAACACAGCACTAAAGTACTGCTGAAAGATGACACCAAGAGAGGCAGAGAAGTGGCACTACCTGCACAGGTAAGAGCCTGCATGTTGAGAGGATTCAGGCAAGGTTATACAATGCCCACAGTGATGCAAAGGGGGAGAAAGTAACAGCACCTCAGTTATCAACAGATACCACCTTTTGTATCAAGCAAAGTTACAAGCTGTTTTTAGATCCTTCTTTTTTAAAAAACAGTTGGAAGTTTTCATGGAAACCTTGAGTTTTGGACATAATTTTCAAATCCATCATGCTTTATCTTCAGAAAAAAAGGTAAGATCTGTCTTTTAAAAAGCCAAGGAGCTGCCAGCTGCTTCTTACTTCTTCCCCAGGAAGGATGTACACATAGGAGAAAATTTTCAAAGCACCTCCGGGGATTAAGCACCCATCTCCCCATCTCCTTTTGACCATCAATGGGACAAACGCACCCAACTCCCTTAAGCTTTTCTGGAAATCTCATCCTTTGATGTAATTTCAAAGGCTTCAAAGCTAAGGTTTGTCTCTTTGAGGCAAGGAGAGAAGGAGGAGTGTGGAAGCATTAAAGCAATTCATCTTAAGGCCCTTTGCCTGGTTCTGCCAGGTTGCAGAGCATCACCAGGGATATCACATGGGATAGCTCAAGGCAGAAGCTTTCCCTGGCTGACTCTGCAGCTTGGATGCCCATGACTTCCCTCTCCTAGGTGGTAGAGCCAGCGCCTTCACCTGGGGTTTGACGGGCCTGCAGCAAGGCAGTGACATCTCTTACCCATGGAGACCAAAGCGCTCAACAGCCTGAATGCCCATGTCACTGAACTCATCCTGCCTTATGGCCAGGCCGTGGAGTTATGAGCAGCGTGTGTGCCTTGCTCATGGTAGGAGGCAGGACGTCCTTCACCTGGCTTTGCTTCAAGCACAAGCCCTTTCTTCCCTGAACATCTCCCCACTTTTCCCACATCTTTTTTCCTTGACCAACTGGAAAATCCTCTTTGAAACATTTTGGCCTCTGAGATAGGAAGTTGCTGCTACAAGCTTCATGAAAATGTGCATCTGGACATGGTCTCTACAAATCCTCCTTCAAAGGGAAGGAATTATTACACATCACTGAGCATCAGAGAATTCAGTCTTCAGCTCATGGCCTGCTCTTATACGCAGTTGCTGGGTTTGAATGAAGCTCTATGCAATGCAAACTGTAAAGTTTTTTCCTATGATTATGGTATTCACAGCACTGCTGGTCTGTGATAAGTAATTAGTGGATTCTCCAGGTGCTCATTTTCTTCAATACTATGACAGTGCAGTCAGTCAACGCTCAGCACTGTGAGAACCGCATAAATCCACAGAAAAAAAACCCAACAGTCTTAATTGGTTCTGCTATTCCTTGAAACAGACTAGGAAGCAAAAATGAAAAGTTATGTATTGTGATTTGCACAGGGAGAGGAGCAACAGAGGGCTGGGGGCTTCCCTTGTCAGTTTGTGGTGGGCTGAACCAGAACATCACCACACTATCTCCTTTTCTCTCATTAGAAATACTCCCCAGCAGTTATTTGCCCTAGTTCGAACAGCAGATCAGTTTCCCTGTCATGCACAGTGTTTCGTCCATGCCAAGCTGGGAGGCTGGCCCCAAAAAGGAGAGCCCTGCTCAGGACAAGTGGTGGCTGCAGCTGCCTGGAGTTCATCCTCCAACCTCCCATCCCATTCCTTGCTGCAATGCCATTTTCACAAAGTGCAAAGTAGGCGCCTGTTTCTGTTTCCATTGCAGTATTGCCACCAGCCACGATAAGGATGATTTATTTTGGTTACAATACCCAGGCACTCCAGTCAAACAGGCAGGCCCCCTGAGTGCCAGATACAGGGCAAAACAAGAAACACTGAAGGTCACCTCCTCCCCGGTGAACTTGCCGCCTGGGAAAGAGACTGTGTGAATACCTTAGCAATGTAAATACCGTCCTACGGCTCAGTAATGACCTCAGTGAATCAAGAGGAGGCCCTTGCTTACCTTATGAAAACTTCCCGAAGTAGCACAGCAGACAGAAACACTGCCTATGCCTTCGGGGGCCATAAGCACTTTGCAGTCCCCACTCACCTCTGGAGAGGGACAGCAAGGAGAAGCCCCGGGAGGCAGCTTTGCGCCTGCAAGGGTGCTGTACGGAGCTCCCGCTGCTCCATCCTTCCTCCACCAGCAACACGGCTTTCACACGGCAACACGGCGTTCCCAGGGTCAAGAGAGGGAAGCAAAAAGCCTGTGTAAGGAAACGGGGATTAGCCAGCGCTGCTGCTTGCTCCACTTGCTGGCCTCCGCACAGCAAATCCTCTGCCCCGCGGCAGAGATGCTGGGCATCCCCCCCGGGCAGGGATGTGCGCTTCCCTTATCTCCTGCGGGCTGCTGCCCTGCAGCTGTGCCTTACAAAACGTCTGCTTAGCCTGGAAATCACCCTGAAGCCACTGGAATTACATCACCTGATAGGGCTCTCGCCCTCGGGAGGGAGCAGAGCAGCAGGGGAAGGGGGCTAGGGGCTAAGGGAGATGAACGGGTGCATTGTTTCTGCCTCCCTGCCTGCAGTTTTGTTAAGTGCAACATCTTTCATAAGATACTAGAGCTGGTTGACATTTCTCAATTAACGGTTTAAAAAAATTTCAGCCAAAAGTTGCTTTCAGAAAGTCTTCTGATTCGAATAAATAGGTGCCAACTTTGTATATCTTTTTTGTTTTTACAGAAAAAGTGAGTTTGTTTATTTCTTTTTTTACTCTTTCTTATTCCTCTTCATTCCTTTAGCTCAACAAAGAAAACAAAAACCAAAAAAACACAAACTACAAAAAATAGGAGATTAAATCTATCATAGTGCAGTAGGCTTTGGATTAATGTTGACAATCATTCAATAATATTTTACTCAGCAGGGCTTTTTGTGAAGATCCTGAGCTACTTTCAAACTCTTCAAGCAACACTGAAAAAATACAGGTCTCAATTCTTAGAGAACTCTATAATCAAACCAGGGATCTGGACCCAAAGGTTGCCAAAGCCTGGGTAAGGTTAATTTGGGACTTTCTCTCGCACTAGCTGTAACCAACGCTGACTGGGACAGGGCTCAGCCAGGTAGGAGGGGAACACACCCCAAACCTCAGCCCAGCAGGAGGGGTGTAGGGCAGCAGCTCCAGGCCAGTGTGACACAGGGACCCTTGAGAGGAGGTGGTGGTAGAGGAAAGGTGATTCTGGCAGCAGAGGCAGTGAGGGGATGCCAAGGAAGGAGCAGGTACAAGTGTGCCCAGTGCTGTAGCTGCACATTCCTGAAGGCTGACTCCCTGCAGGTCAGTCCAGTGGCACTGCTGGACCCTGGCTCCTGGCCCACGGTGGCACCAGCAGCACCAGCAGGGTCAAGGGGATGTGCAGGCAACACATGGGTCAGTGAGAGCATGAAAGCCATGGCTGAAAATCTCAGCATGGTAGCACTGAGTCAGTACCACTCCCTTTCCAAAACCCTTGCTTAGGCAGCTGTTCCCAGAGCTGCAAAAACAAAAGGCATGAGAGATTGAGATGAGATGAGATGAGATGAGATGAGATGAGATGAGATGAGATGAGATGAGATGAGATGAGATGAGATGAGATGAGATGAGATGATGAGAAGGAGTCCCATGAAAAAATAAGTTACAGCTATAGAGTGTGACTATCATAAACAGCTAATTTAAAGAGCTTAACACAAGTCTTCTTGTGGGCATCACAATGGCACGCTGGCTGCATCCATTATGTATGGAAACAGAAATTTGCTGATTCAGCTGTGAGGGCTTTTGAAGTGATGGCAGCTGAATTTGCACTGAGCCTTCGTCTGTCAATTCATCCTTTTAACTGATTTTAACAAGCTGACGCTTCTTCAGCCTGTCAAATGGTTTCTAAGACATCCCTTCTCTTTCAGCTGTTTGTCACTCACTCATGTTTCTTCAGGTACAGACCTTTTTATTTCCCTTTCACAGCAGAGCACTTCCTCTCCAGCCCATCTGGCTATGCAGCATCACACTGCAGAAACTCTTATGCAGCACCAGAAGAAAAAAAAACAGCTGTGGAAAGGTTACCATGTCACATGCCCTCCTACACAGATGCTATAAGCCGATATGTTCAGCTCTCGGTATCCGGGGTAATGAAGGCAAAGAAAGAAAAGCAAAACTAATAATACAAAATATATGTAAATAAGGCCCCAGAAACGTAACACTTTAATACATTTACCTTTAAAAAAAAAGTTTAAGATGCAGCATGAGGTTATAAATAAAGAGAAAAAAACATTGTACATTATACTTTATAATGGCTCCGAAAGAGTTCTGCATTTTTTAAACATGGCACATCTAATCTGCAGCTCAGAGAATGCACCCACAGATAATCGAGAGTTGACTGTAAAAAAATCTTTTTTTGAATGACAGCTTGAAAAGTTCATGCACATTTCTCATGACAAATCCCCTAATTATCATTTCCATCAATAGACTGTTAACATATATTCCGGGCACTACAGGCAGCAGAAAAAAACCCAAGTGGGAAGCACCAGAGATTTATCGTTCAGATTATAAAGAACCCACATTTCAAGCAGAGTTGCAAAAGGCCAGCAGTCGGCTTGGACAAGAATAGAATTTCTACACACAACCAAGACTGGCTACTGGTGTCAACGATACATGTCATGATGAGAGAATTTGTAGAAGTGGCCCTTAAACTCAAGCTTCATGGCTTAAGCTGAGCTCTAATTAGCAACAGGCAGGGAAGGGGAGGGCCAGTAGGGCAGAGCCTTTCTGGGGTGCTCACCCTCTCCCCACAGCTCACCAGCTGGCATGGAAGAAAGAAACTGTCCCAAGCTCTCTCCGCCCGTGCTTTGGATTTCAGGAGCTCATGGCCCAGCCAGACACCAAGACAGAACCAGTCATGAAATTTAGATCCAAAACTGTCAAAGTCTTCAAGACCTGACAGTGTCTTCAAGACCATGCATATTTATGCCTGTGTTGCAATACGGGGTTTGGCTCTTCCCATCATGAAAATAATTACAGCACAGTGTTTTCACAGCCTGAGCATGGAATTTTCCCATGACTCTGAGTTATGGAGACCACTTTCAATGGCTCATGTGTTACTACTGCACAGGCAGGGTGCTCATGCAGGCTGAATGTTCATCTAGAAGGCAGTAACACAGCAAAGCAGTGTCCTAGTAAGGTTCTGAGGGGTTTGGAGAAATTTATTTAATCAGAATGTGTGATAATTCCCCAGTCTGGCCCAGTCTCACAGGCCATGAGACCCAGAAAGGCAAATGATGGTTTGGAAGCAAAATATTTACCTAGCAGAGGAGGGTAAAGTGCAGCAAACCTTATGAAATCCAATACTAAACTCCATATGCAGATTTCATCTAAAGTCTGAAAAGACCTTTGGCTTTCTCATGACAGAGAAAATCCTAAAGTGGGGGGATCTTCTAACCAAGTTCCAGTGTGATTCTGTCACAGGCAGCCACTGGGCCGAAAGGAACAGGCTGCTTCTCACAGTGACCTGTTTACTTTTTCTATTCATGGCTGTGCCTTTCTCATTTAGGAGATCAGTTTGCTTTTGCCAGATGGAGTCAAAGTCACCACTGTGAATCCAGCTTTTTTTTCCTTGTTTCTTGGAAAGCACCAGTCAGTACCATGTCAAGAAAAACAAACAGAGAGGTTCGCTTAGGATCTATTTAAAGCAATGCATCAGTGGTAGCTTCAATACAACCCGGAGGCCAGCACTGGTATTTGTGACAAAACTGGGGCTGCTGCACGTGAGCAGGGCTGGATCATTGCAAAGCTGTTGCAGACAACACCCCATCTTCCAGCCAAGGAGGTCAGAGCCATGCACAATGCAAGCAAGAAAGCTCCTCTCCAGCATCTCCACGATCCCACACTGGCCATGTAGGAAAAGTCCTGGACCTCAGCCACTGCAAGCTGACATAAGGTCCTGAAATGTAGCAGACACACTTAGTGATTCAAGAGGAGGATATGAATTTTCTATCCCTGCCAGGAGACCTTGAGTGGTAGAAGATTGGTCTGATCCAGGAGAAAGTCTGTGCCTAGCAGGGAGGTGACAAGGCAGCATGCTTGCCACCACCTCCTCTCACACCCATCATTGGACCAGGAGTCAGAAACTGTCTGGAGAGGGAGTGATGGAGCAGACCGAGGGCTGCAGAAGGTCCCATCCCAATGAGGTCTTTACTGCCGGAAAGTGCAGGCATGAGCACCCCACACTGCTGGGAATCCTACACCAAACACACACTGAGCCCAGGGAAAGAGCTAATAACACCACCCCACCTGGCCAGAGCATCATGAGGCTAATTTCATCAGCATCTATAAAACACTCTGACGCTGTCTGTATGCATCACAAATCGTTATTAAACAGCCATGGAGAGCAAAGCCAACAGTGCTTAGCTTTTGTTTATGTAAGGTATTCTGCTGATGCCATACCCCTGGGAAATAGTAACAGCTATGGTTACAATAGGGGATTTAGTGCCACCTCAACTTTCTGCAGCAATACTGACCGTACCTCTAAAAGCAATCTCAGAAATGTCTGGTCCACAGGGAATCTCATTCTGTCCCACTTACAATCATGCCAGTGCTTGCCTTTTCCTTCTGCAGCTCATTTCTGTAAAAGACACATTCATAACTCCGAGCTTCTTACCAGTGAACCTAATCCAGCAAGTATCCAAGACATTCAGGAAAAGAGACTTTCATAGCATTGGAATTTTTCCATGCCAGCACTTTTTCATCCTAAGATAAATGACTTTTACTTACAAGGCTAAAGGCTCCATTCTTTTCAAAATATGTCTCAGCTTCAAAGCGGCAATGGAAATTGACCGTGCACCTAGCCAGCTGATCCAGCCTGGAGTCAGCCAAACAGCAAGAGGCGGCTTTCTTCCCTGCAGCACCAAGCAGTGCTGTGCAGTGGACAAGCAGGCTGGAGGGCTGATGTAAATAGGCTAACACTTTATTAATCAGAAGGCATTTAAGCAGAGCCCGGTCACCACAGCATGCTGAATTTCCAAACTGGGGGCCAGTGCCTGGGATGCACCTGCTGTCTTGGATGCCGGGTCTCAGAAAAACCTTCTCTGGAAAGATTGCTTCAGACACCCACTGTTTCACTGGGGCAAAGCCTCCCTGAGCCCTGTCATCTATCCGGTTCACTGGAGCAGGCACCGAAGGACAGAACTCTGCAACAACTTGGGAACAGGCCAGACCTGAAAACAGCTACACCAGACTCCCTCCACTCACAGATTCCCTCACATGTGAGTGAGCTCTCCTGCAGATACTGGATGTAAGTGGATTTTATTTTCATCATATGGGTGAACAAAGGCTCCAGCTGATAAGTTATGTTTGTCTTTCTCATGAGACAAGTGTAGCAAACACCTTGCTGAAAGCAGTCTTCACCAAATTGCTCCTGGCCTTGGACAGCAGAGAAAAGTACAGAGGAGGAGGAAGAGGGGAGGAAGGACACTACTGGGGGAGCCAGACAGTGTACACAGAAACCTCTTTTTTGCATGCACGGCAGCTTGCCTGAAGCCCAGCCAAGAGCAGCTCCTAGTTCTCTGCAGAGCTTGTGGGGGGGGACGATGATGACACCCAGCCAGAGATGCCTAGAAAGTCCCAGGTGATGTGTGCCTTCCTCCAAAACCCTTCCCTCAGCAGCTGCTTGATGCTGGCATCACCCATTTCCCTCCACCTTGCCCTCTGTCCCCAGCAAGTCTCTCCTGGCCAGGCTTCTGGCTGCTCAGTGCTGAGTCCATCTGCAGGAGGTTGCACAATGCTTGGCCACATGCAGCTTGACACGAGCAGGGGCTGTTGCTCTCACTTTCAAGAGCCACAGCCATAAAAAGAGACAGAATTTGCTGGCCAAGGAGAAGCCAGGGCAAGCTGATGCAGTGCAGGCTCCCGAGGTCAGTGGCTGCAGCTCTGTGCCGGGGGAGGACACGCAATGCCTAATGTGGAAATGTTTGTGTTTGGAGCAATATATAGTTACATTTAGCCCCTAGCAGCTGCAGAGGCTGTTTACTGTAGCACACAGATCTCAGCCTATTAGCTAAAGGCCTGACAGTGACCAGATGTGGAGAGGAACGACTGCAGAGCCTGCAGCCGTATTTATCTCTTTGCCAAGATCCCAACAATATCTTGCCTAATAAGTCTGGCACAGAAATAATCATTTAAAGAGCTAAAAAACACAACATCCACAGCCCTTCCTTACAGCCAGAAGGGGATTTTTGTGAGGCTTACAGTCTAATCTTTCACCATCCCAAGTGCTTCCCTCCTACTTCACAAACAGCGGGTGATTTATTTCCCAAATGGCTGGACTCAAGCCTCCTCCATGTAATCACTCAACAGGGAGGCCGCACCTCTGCAGCCAAACTTGGCCACTTGCAGCAGCTGCACGAGGAGGCAGAAAGGAGCAGAAGCCACCACCCCCTTCCTGAGGTGCCAACAGGCTCCTCTGGCAGGGGGGATGCCAAAGTCTCCAAGGCCTTGCCCTCTGCCCCCCATGGCCGATTCCCAGTGGAGAGCCGGTCCCTGGGGCAGGCAGCCCTAGCCCTGACCTGCAGAGTGCACACACCTGCCAGCCTGCAGGCGTCTCATGCAGAGGGAAGGGCAGGCTGTACTGTCACCCTGTGTGTCCCAGCAACACCCAGCGCTCCACAGATTAGCCTTAATTTGCTAAACTAAAAACAAAACCAAACAAAGCAACTCATTAGATGCTTTCTGAAGACTCAGAGAACTGTATCTTTGCTGGCGGAAGACCTGGATGTTGGATCAACATCAACACCAAGAAACATAAGTTGCACTCCACTGATTCATGCAGTTTATGACCTTGGCTGGCAGATAAGCCCATGTAGTATGATTTTCTGTGTTTTACAGGCTGCAGGTATCAGGTGTCATTGAAGGTCAGCATTGAGGAAAGGGCTCTCCCACAGTCAGGAGAAAGTTAGAGAACGATTTTTATGCAACATAAGCTTGTAGATGATTAACAATTTTCTTTCAGTTAAACGAGAAGTTAATAGTTATTCAAAGCACTCCATTGTAATGGGAGTGGAGATGGGGAGATGTACTACATTAACCTTTAATCTTGGACTGTGCAATAAAAATTAAAATGGAATATGGCACATAAGTACGATTAATTCTGCTTGCAAAGGGAGAGGGTGTCAGTGTACGCTTTGTGCAGGAGTGTTTCCTTCTAACAGCAGGGTGCCTTGATGCAGGTGAGGATGTGCCTCAGAGAGACTACAGTCAGTGTTCAGTCCTTTGTTTTCTGCTTTTTTTCAAGCTCAGAATTCATTTAATTTCAAATTCCACCTTGATAATTCTGCAACTCCCAAAAATCTATCTAATTTTTTTTTTTTTTTTAAGGGGAGAAGGAAGAAAGAAGGGCAGAACTTGGCAATTTGAAACTGTGGAAGGCTATAATCAGTGAAACATCTGCTAGCCTGCTCCCACTGCAGTGGACAGCACCAGGGGGAAGGACAGAGGATTTCCCAAAAAGCTATTTCTTTCTGAAGCCCCCCTTGCCCTACCCTGTCTACCACTCTAATGGGCAGCCATGGGTTGAGCTTGGCACTAAAGACAGCCAGGGGGTTACCCTGCCCAGTGCTCACTAGTGCCTCCCAGCCTCAACCTGTGCCAGAGCCACTTTTCCTGGCACTGCTGATGCTCATGGGACCATTGGCACATGCACAGAGACTTGCTGAAGTCAATGACATTGAGTTTATTTTCTGTTTGCAAGCTCAGTGGTAAATCTTTGGAGAGAAAGAACAGTGTGGGAGACAGGCCCAAGAGGCAGATGGTATTCCCCAGCTTAGCCATGTTTGGCTCTGGGGTTTGGTGGGGTTTTTCAAAAGTGTTGCAAAATCTGGGTCTAGATTTGTTGTTCCCCTTTTGTTCTAACTACTCTCCCAAGCATGCCAAAAGTCCCTTGCCTGATGTCATCGATGGGTTTGACCTGAGCCAGCATGAGGGCTGAGGGACTGGGTTTACAAGCCTGAATCAGAAATATTTTCAAGGCAAGTTCCTCCCTCAGTTCAGACACACCTGAGTGAGCCTGCCCACTTGCTTTCCTGAGGAGCTGGCACTTCCTTGTCCCAGCCAGAAGTGGAAGTGTTAAGCTAGAGTAAGTGGCTGGTTGCTTTTATGAGTATTTTCTCAGCAATGGGTATTTCTGTGAGTCACACTAAATCTCCAGCTGTCTATAAGTCAACGTGCATTTCCCAGCACTTTCTGCATTCATTCAACAGCCATGTCAATACAATGTGTGCATTAAGAGAGAAATCAGCCAGCTCATGGGAAGGCACTGGAAGCAGCTCTGCAGGCTCACATGCACTGGGGTTTCCCTGACAGCCAAGAAGAATGACCCCATACACCAGCACAGCCCTGGCCCTCTTGTGAGGCCAAAGTCTACCCGTGCTCCCGACTGCCTGCAGCAAGCCAGGCCTAGAAAGAGCAGGCATGGTAGCCAGAGAGCAGGGAGGAGAGGTGGCTTGTCAAGTCCAGATGCATGGCATGCACACAGCCTGCCAGCTCACAGGCAAAGAGGAATCTAAATAGCTCCATGGTGTGCCTGCAGATCCCCACACCATACTCTGCCTGCTTTTCATGCAGGGGGCCTCCATGGGAAGGATGCAGGGATCCAGGCTTCACTCTGCTCTCCCTCTGCCCAGGAGTTGTTTACTCCCTTCTTCCTCCACAGTCAGTGCTCAGCAGATTCAAGACAGTGCCTGTTCTCATGCCTTCCTTCCTGACACCAAGCTGTGTTTTGGTTTCAACAAGCCCCAGTGGAACTGAGCACCTGTGACCACAGCAGGGCAGGCAGCTCTCAGCTGAGCTTGCAGGGCAGATGGAAGCGTGCGGTGCTTGCAGGCAGCACAAACAAGGCCCTCCCCTTCCATAACCCATGCCCAGCAGCTGTGTTGGGCTTTTCCTTGAGGTGTCTCAGTCCCAGTCATCCTACTGAGACCCAGAGTGGATCAGCAGATAGCAGGCAAGGCAAGCAGGAGGGCACATCTCATTTAGAAGTAAGGCCAGTCACACAAAGACTGCGTCAGCTCAGGCTGAGAAAACACCACACATTGAATGTAGTTGTCTTTGAGAAATAAGGTTAAGAAAGAATGAAGTCATAAACATAGGGATATACATAATGGCATATCTATAATGGCTCTGTAATTCCCGGGCTTTTGTGCACAGTTCATCTACAACCTGGCTAACCTGCCTTAAGGTAATCGAGAGGCAGTGACAAATCCTCCCACCTCCACACAAGCCACTGCCTCCAAACACTATAAAGAAAGTTATAAAGACAGAGTTACCTGCTGGTAACTCATCCTGAAGCCAGCAGGATAAGGCCTTTTATATTTGCTGAGGCCAAGGTGCATCATGATACCAGGAGTTGCATCACCACTAGGTAATGTTGAGCCAACAACGCCCCACAGAGTCACACAGCACAGGACACAGAACCCAGGGAGGAGACCTTGTGCTATCACTTAGCCCAACTGTGGGACCAAATTTTGGCAGGACCTTTTTACAAAATGCTCCTATGTGAAATTTGTTTCCAGTGAGAACCAAACATCTGGGAGAATATACATTCCAGAGCAGACTGGGAATAGGAGCAGCCCTAGAGCAGCTGACTCTCATCTGACTGATGACAGAACCAAAGGTCCAAGTTGTCTTCCTGCAAAAAAAACCAAACATCGCATTTGCTCTGCATATGTGTAGAAAGCACCTGGGCATGGTATTTGGAGGGAGGACATTTAGGAACATGCCACAGCGAGAGGAAAAGACAACAAAATGTTGCAGCTCCAAAAGCTAGTCTGTTGCAAGTTACTGCAAAGTCACACTTAAATTCAGGCCTTAACCCCAAGCTGGACCCGTAACTATTGAGTAACAAAGCACTGTCATGCCTCATTTACATATCTCCTCAACTTCTATTTACTGGCAGAAGTCTTAGAAGGAGCTCTACATTTTTTGGAAAGGAAGGTACAGCAGCAATAACAACATACTCTGAACAAGGTGGGCTGTCTGATTCAGGCTTCCCTTCAGATCCAGGGATGCTGAAGGATAGAGCTGAGTGCCCACTCAGACACACTCTGGCACTGTCATCATATACCTGTGGGCACTTGCAATTCATTTTGCCATGTCACGGCAAGCAGCTGCCTCTGTGCCCCAAGATTCCCCACATCGACTTTCTCTTCTCTGCATCCTCTAAGAGTGCAACTTTGCATTATGAGATACGCATCCATCCTCTCCAGTTTCCTTCTGTGCCCACATAGATGGTTGTGCATCCTAAAGCCCTGGGAGGCCCCACAGCAAGCACAACAGCAGTGTTGAGAAGTCAAGGGCAGCCACACAACCGTATCCTTTTGCAGCAACACTGACACAACCCCTCTGCGCACAGTAAGGCCTCCACAGGGCACTTGCTCCACCTGCTCTGTGGACAGACTTATCAGCCTCTGAGGCTGTGAAACTGGTAATCTATAAAACGCATGAGTCATGGCAAAAAAATCCCATATCCTTCTCTAGTTGCAAAGTCTTTCCTAGAACTGCATCGACTGTGAGGCCTTGAAGACACAATTGTTTACTGAAATTAAGATTTCCCTTTTCTGGTCTTTTGCAGCACCTCTTGAAATGTCAGTATTTTGCTGGGTGTCTCACATCTAAAAAGTTTCTCAACAGAAAAGGGACATTAACAATAGAGGAAATGGGAAAAGGGGAGCTGTGGCAGCTGAGAAGTTCACCTATTGTAACAACACAAAGTGCACGCTAGGCTCTTGGAAAGACAACTTCTACTCTATGTGGATAAGCAGACAACCGACAAAAGGGCAGGGGAAGCCAGATGCTTCATATGCTTTCAGTCCACTCCACTGAGGGTAAGAAAGAAATGCTAGCATCACCTGAGCTGGAAACAGTGATTGAAGAGAAATATGACACTTGTAACGTCTTCAAAAAGAGGCAATTTTTGCCTCCATAGTCCAAGGGGACCTCCATCTTCCTGGCAGAGGAGTGCACAAAGCCAGTTTGTCAGCCTGAGATGCAAAAAGTTTCCAGTAATGAGCCCAGAAAACAGGCCACAGGCAGCCTGGGCTGTGGGCAACAAAGGTGTTGGGCATCAGCAGCTCCCTGAGGGGCAGCTGCTTGGAGCTGGACGCCAGCAAAACGATCTGAGCCCTGCAGGCTGCTCATGGGCGGGTTAGGGAAGAGAGGGCAGAGCTGCAGATGCACTGGGGTGTTCTGCAGCCTGCCATGGGCTCCTGCTGCCCAGGAACTGAACACTGCTGGTGGCCTTGGAGGTGTAACATTGATGTTGGGAGAAATTATTGCCAGGTCAGAGTTTTGCGTGGCTGTCACACATGACTGCAGTAACCTGTTTCCTTGATTTCTGCTCTACTGGAAAGTCAATAAAAATTGACAATGCTCCCATGGGGTTGTTGTTTTTTGGTCACGTATACCTGAAATGTTTATTTCCCTGGCAAAAGAAAGATAAAGTCAAGAATTTTATTCTACGTGTAAGTGAAAAAGGTTATTAAAGAAAGCTTCTGTCAGGCAGGACACCCACTCAGCTAGCACTGTGCTTGACAAGATCCTTGGAGGCCCTGCTCTGCGGGGTGTACCAAAGCGAGAGGAGGATGCTTAATGCATGCATCTTCATTTCTGCTTCTCTTGGGAGAGGCACTGAATTCTCCTTCTCTTTCTCCCTGGGCTTATCTGTCAACAGATTACACCAAAAAAGCCCTTTCATAAAGCTCCATTAGAATGCCAGTGCATGCAGCCAGGGCCACTGAAATATTCCCAAAGCCACAGACAAAGCTGACAATCTGCAATATTTTAGCATAAGCTCTGACCCAGTATATGGCAAAACAGACGAATGGCACTTTCCCTAGGGCAAGAATCACTTCTGAAGCTGCTGACAACTCACTGTTTATCTCATTTCAGTCCCATTCTTAATCCCTGTTTGAGATGAAACTTCTTCTAACCCAGATTCCAGTTTGAAGATCTCCAGAAGAAAGATCCTTGACCTCCCTCCTGGTAGCCTTCTCAGCAGCTGGCAGAGCTGCCTGTCAGACACTGCAGTATTGCTCCATGCTTACAGGGCAGGAGGGGCGATGGGGCTGAGGCAGGCTCTGTTCCCACTGCCCCATGTGGAGCCTGCCGCGGGGCCAGCAGCACAGCCTCCGGCCAGGAAAGGAGCTCACTGCAGCAGTGGCAGCTTGGGGCCAGACAGATGCTTCAGCCTCTTCAAAGCTCACCTCTGTTTGCTCCTGTCGTTAGCTCCAAAGCGGGAACAAAACAGCAGATGCACCATTTAGTCAGTTTTGGTATTGCACAACTGAAAGAGAATAGGAAAGCACCCCCAGGAACTGAGCCAAGTCAATAATGGAGACAGATGAAGCAATACATGCACCTGGCTGTCAGAAGTGTAAGATACTCTCTCTTTAGTAATTACAGAGCAATTATGAAGTTATCAGCAATAGCAATAAGGACATGTATTTCACAATACAATTTTGTTCACAATCCATCAGGATCAGTCACACCAAGGAGATACGATTCTGAAACCAAACTGTCCTCACTCCTGCAGGCATAATCCTTTAAATGCCAATCCTTGGTGTGGGGTGCACTAAGTAGCGATTAAATTATTAGTTATTAACAGGATGTAACTGAAGCTTTACTTCCATGTGACTTTTAAAAAAATCCCACTTTTAAGATGGATAATAGAAACCACGATGAGGTGCAGAGTTTGTGCATTGAGTTTATGCAAGCTCGGTTAACCTGTATTTTATTTCTGAAAAACCATAAACAGATTAAAGCTGGGTTTCAATATATCTCTAGTCATCGGTCTGTTCTGCATCGTCTTGATGAAAATCTTAGATTTTGTGACTCTTTATAGTGGTAAAATCATAACTATCTCAGTTTATCTTAACCATCCGAAGAGTAAACAGAAACTGTTCTAAGGTCCACAACAGATCCATGCCTGAATTTGAGATACTAAATCAAACTCAGATCTGCTGAAGTTCTCCAAGTCTGACTTGCACTGAAATCCAGCTTTGCTTCAAGTACTGAAATCTGCCATTTTGTGCCCGTTCTAAGAGGAAAAACAGCCTACCTTGCTCCAAGTGCTGCATGGCAGCACAAGGTAGAGGTCACCTGTGGCGGCACTCCATGGCTTGCAGCCAGGAGGAACGCTGCACCATCACCATTTGCTAACAAGGACTAGAAATTACTGAACAAGTGACCCAGGCTGGCTGCTTCAGCACCCAGCCTGACCCGAGCCTGGACCTGCTGCCTAGGCACATGTGGCAGCAGCGCCCACAGGATGTCCCTCGGTGCCACTGAACTGGATTTTGGAGCACTGCAGATTCCCACACAGGCTGTGAACCTTCCAACAGCCAGACATCCATCCAGACAGCAGTGACATTTGGGTATTGTCTGCTTTCCCCACCTTGCTCTGCCTTTGCAGTACATTGCAGATGAGGCCATCCACACAGACATAAAAGAGAAGGTGATCCAGGCTACAAAACTATGAACATGGACAACTGCAAGAGGAAGTGAGCACAGATAACATGGATAGCATTGGACGAAAAAATGTTACTAATATGTGCATGAAACCCACTAATTCTATTCTCTAAGGGACTTTCTGGGCAACAGCAGCCAGCCAGGAAGTCTTCTATCAAGACTAGCATTAATCTCCTCACTGTCTCTTTCTCATATCTCCTTTCAGACTTTATTTCATTCAAGTAGTGAAACCTGTTGTGGTTTACTTTGATAAAGGTAGAGCCAGTAACTCTGTGTGCTCAGGCATTGGGGATGTTTTTACTATCTCTTGCTGCATCGCCAGTATGGCTGAAAAGGTGCTATTGTGGTTTAACAGCTAAGGGAATATGTGATTCTATCAAGAGGTATCCAAATATCTAAGTGCTCTAGAAAGATTAAATAATTAATTATCAGAACTCCTGGCAGGAACATAGCCAAGCATTATCCCCATTCTCCAGATAACAAGAACGTTTTTGTAACGAGTCATGGTTACAAGAGCTACCCAAGCTTTGCTCTGAGCTAGTGAACCAAAGCACAGATGTTCCAGGCAGAATTTTTACCATCACTGCTGACGGTGTTCCTCTTCCTGGGTGCCCCGAGAGCTAAGATACTACCTGGGTGGAGAGGAATACCACCATGGGCAAAAGGAGAGACGCTCTTTCCTCTGCGCTGCAATCCTGATTTAATGTAGATCTTATCCTTAGGCAAGGGAAGGGGCAAGGTGGCAGCAAGTGCCCCTGCCAGGGAGCGGAGAGAAAAGAGAGAGAGTTCACGTGGTCGGGGGGTTTTATGCCCCTAGGGAGAGGAGGAAGCTGGGAAACGGGACCATCGGCCAATGGGACAAGGGGAGAAGCCAGCCTGGGACAGGCAGGGGGAAGGGGCTGCCACTACAGTACTTCGAGAGGGGACAGTGGGGAAAAATGACCCAATACAAACAGCATCTCAGTGCAAGTTAACATACACCCAGTGCAAAACAATAACTCAGTGCAAAGTACCCAATATCCAGTGTAAACAATGTAGCCCACCACAACACCTCCCCGTTTCTTTGTTTAAAATGAAGTTGAAGAAAATGTTTAGCTTATTGTGATGCAGAATATGAGATCGTCCACCACTTATGACTGACTGGCTGGTTAATGTAACCCACCACAACACACTACAACTAATGCCCTCTAACAAACTGGTAGAGATAGGGACTTGAGCTCCTGGAAAACACATAAGAGTATGTGGGAGTTGTGATTTTAATACACAGAGCTCAGGAGTATTTGGAGGGTTCAGAGGGGAAGCAAAGGGGCCATGAAAAACTCTTATACTTCTCTTTTCATCTTCAACCCCTTTGATCACTATGCATCACTAAGGACTTTTTTACTTCAAATCATTTATGGGATGAATTTTTAGCAGCTAGAGCTAAAGTAATGATTGTAAATACACGTATGCACATGTGTGTATACATGCACACACACACAGAATTTCATCTCTAGTCTCCATAAACTTAGCAAAAGCTGCAATACCCCAGATATAGCATCTCAATGCCTTTCCCTCTAGTCTCCTGTGATGTCATCTTTTTAGTTATGCTTTATCTATGTTTAGATCATATCTCTGGGGCAAAGACTACATCCTTTATACATTTCTCTGATGTGCTTTTGAGATTAGAGGCACTGAGTCAAAATAACTCAAGTCTCTCCATGAAGAGCATGCTACAGTTTTGTGTTTTATGGTGGGTCCCTGGCAGCGAGAAGCTTTAAAAGCAAAGAACTAGAAGGACAAGCCATAGATCACCTTTAAATGGCAACATTTCAGTGCATTGCACTTGCTATGCTGTTGCCTTAGAAGGAGCTGCACGGCACAGAACAGACACAAGCAGAGTTACGCAGTGGAGAGCTCAGCAGTCAGATCACCCCTAAACCCATCTCTAGAAGCAAGTGTCCCCTGCTGCTGATGTGTGGGTACAGCTCTGCACCAAATTGCTACAGGCCAAGTGGCTGGGCATAGAGCCCCTGCACAGCCCTTGGGAGGCTCAAGGGCCACCAGACAATGTTTTCTTCTCATTCCCTGCTAGTGCATTTATTTCCCTGGTAGCTCCCTTTCTTCTAGGAGTTTTCTTTAGCAAGCTTAAAGTTAACCTTTTCCTCTTGCCTCAGTCTAGATCCACTAGCATTACCTTTTTCTTAAAAAACAACAAACAAACAAAAAAAAACCAAGCAGTTTGCCTTGGGTATTGCCTTTTTTACAGCCAACTGAGCAAAATCAGGTGCAGCTGCCCTGATGTTGTCTCCACACCATCTGGTAGAGCCCTACCAGTACTATCTGCCCAGGCTTACAGAAATCCATCCTGGTTTGATGGGGACAGGCAAGACAGGGCCCTAGTTGTGACCTGTGAACTCTTTGGGTCACAAGGACCACATGCTGTGCAAGGGAGGAGACTCTGGCATCCCATCCTGCCACCATCGGATCAGCTCTGCAGGGCCTCAGTGCTGCTTCTGCTGAGTGGGTGTCATTTGTTTCCTCTCCGTATCACATTTAAAGGCAATATTCATCTTGTCATATCTTGCAGCAGTTTCTCCGTGGCACGTTGCCGAGGATGATGCTGGGATGTTTATTTCACCCTTTTGTTAGAAAGGATGACAGGTTTTTGGATGAGTTTGCTGCAGTTTGTAGAAGCAGAAAGGGAAAAAACAAGTTGATCCGAGGTGGAGGAAAAGAGGTATAGGCTGAGAACATTTCTGAGGCACCTGGACTTGCACTAGGAAGGATTTGCTCCCTTGTGTGAGCACAGCTCCTGTCATCAATAGTTTTGACACAGTTGCCGCCCATTTTGACAGCACTGTCTTGCTTACCAAATCACTCTGCAGTCCCTATGCACACAACCTTCTGGAAATCTGTCTTCATATCTTGATGCAAACTGACATAACTGGGCTTTTCTTCACCCTAGTTTGTTTTCTTTTAATATGATACCATTGCTCAATGGAAATTCTGGGGATTTGGGTTCACTTGGGTGTCTTCTGTTGAAAGAGAAAAAAGGCATCCAGTGGCACTGATGAAATCTGCTCTGGAACAAAGAGAGTATTAACAGTGAAGGGCTGATATTTCCTGGCACTGCATGGGTCTAAAAGGATGCAGTAGCTTATTTACAGTGTGGTGGCTCCCCCTGCTCTGAAGAAGGAGTTCATGCTGCCTGAACAGACCCCAAAATGGATGGAACCTCCCATCCTCTTCCTCCTCCTCCTCGCCGCAAGCATGAAGCTCACGTGAGCCTACCGCACCCATCACTTGTCATTCCCATGTTTGCTGGAATGAAGGATGTGTTGTGTCATGGTCAACCCAAGACAGACCTAATACAGCATCACTGCTGAAAGTTTATAGTCTTATCCTGCCTCTCACCCCTGCTCCTACCTTTCTGCCACCTGCCTGGTGTCAGACCAAGGGCTGCTGGAGCTGTGGGGTGAATTGCCTCTTCTCATCCAGCCTGTGGAGACTGAGCACTGTGCCACTAAGTCCCACATTTCCACCTGGAACAACAAACTGTTCCAACACACAGTGTGGCTGCAGTGCTCGCATTGCACTCTGTGGCACACGAACCAGGGAAAATGCAGAGAGATCCTCTGGTGATGGCAGTGTGGTTTTAAGTGTGCTTGATGGTAGCCTAACACTGCAACCTGAGGTCTGCACATAGCAAAGGATGCCCTGCCCCTGCTGCAGTGGTGCAGCACCAGATCTGGGTGGTGCATGGCCTTGCAAAGACTTGTGAAGTGTGCTAAGTTCCCAGTAAAATCCACACTGCCACAGTTGCAGAAAATGTAAAAATACAATTTTTGAACCAGTTAAAGTGCTTAGCCTTGATCTGCTTTTCAGACAGATTTCTCAGGGGAATAGGTCAGGAGAGGTGCCTGGGGATGTTGGGAACAGGGACATGGAAGCATGGAAAAGAGCTGAGGTGACTGCAGTTATAAGGTAGAAGATAACCAAGTTAGAGGGAGACAGAGACTTGGGAAGGAACTGACAATACTAAATGGTGGAGAAAGCTATGGTGGATGTGGTAGAGCAAATATATTTCAGTGAGGATGCAGAACACCAAGGACACAAACATATAACAAAAAGGGGGTTTTAAATTCCGTAGCTCATGGAACAAAGGACTTCTGAAATCAAGCATTTTATACACAAATGCACTGGATGAATCCAGCTGGAACCAGATTTATCATATGAAGTCAGCTCTCCACTTAAAACAACTAGTCACTACCTCTCAACAAGAGTCCAAACCAAACCCACAGATCTAAAATACCCTGAATCTTGGGAAATTGTAGTCTGCAGCTGGGGCCTCCTGTAAACAATGCAAACATCAGCATTTCGGAACAGCCAGCCAGCTGCAGGAGCCAAATGAAGACTATTTCCCAAGACATCAGACTATTTGTCAGGCAGTGGGCTACACTCTCACACAGTTCATGTCAAACAGAGAGCGTTGCACTGTTCACCCCAGATGAGCCTACCAATACCTCAGCATAAGGAGAAGCAAGAATAAATTACTTATCCCCACCATCCCTGGAGAGGATGGGAACCAGCCACCAGCTGGTCCAGCAGCCTGAGCAGGGATGTGGACCCAGTGAGCAGTGATCAGAAGTGAGTATTCACTGCTCCCACAGTTGTTAGTGTTGGTATTTGCAAGCTGGACAGTTTACAAGATTGGGGCTGCACACACACTGTGGGAAACAGCAACACCTTTGGAGAGCTCAAGTAAGCAGCAAAATGCAGGTGGGTGGGAGGAAATTCCATATCTTGATGGGGGTACACATGATTAGCAGTTGCCACTGATGCAGCTCTCCTTGCTGCTGAACTCATTGGCATGGCAGGGTAGGCATCGCTGATGCTCTGTGTGTTGGTCTCCTGCTGATCTCAGTAAATCCGAGAAAAAGTTCAGCTTCTTTTAACTCCCAGGGAAGCAGTGGAGAGCTGTGTGGTTTGCAGCACTCCATCAGTGGGAGGAACCCTCCAACAGCCACAAGGAGCCAATTTCCTGGTTTCTGCAGAACGAGGAGGGTGGGAGCAGGGATGAACCACTACAGGCACTGGGGTGCATCGCACTCGCTGTGGTAAACAGGTACCAGCATGCAGAGCCAGTGACATCCCTGCCTCAAACACTTCAACCCAGTTCTGCTTTTTTTGCCTGCTGCTGCCATGCTGCCCCTGTGCCCCCAGGCAGGCAGGGATGGATTACTCATCGCCAAGGGTGAGGCACCTGGGACAGAGAGGATGGAGAGCCTGGGCCAACCTGAATGTTATCAGCTAGGTACACAGACTGGCTGTGGGCACACACCACACCTGGGTCCCTCACCCTGGACAGGGTGCCTGGAAAGGCAACCTGAGCATTCGGGTGCCTTTATTGCCACTTGTCAAGCAGTCGCCTGGCTCTTCCAAATGCAGGGAGAGGGGGTGGACCAGTGGAGTTAAAGCAAATGTGGGGCTAGGACGTCTCACTGTGCATGAGTTGTGTTGTTACAGTACAGTCTTGGTGCTCTTTCTAAGACATCTTTCCAAGAGATCTGAGAGTGCACGGCCACTCTTGTCTGCCCCCATCCCCCTTCCCATGCCCTTTTGATCCCGTCCGAGAGCTAGAACCCTTGTCAGGTTTGTAGTTCCTCTCGACAAGCACACTGTGAATTCCTATCCTGCCTGAGAAAAGGGTGATTTGCTATTTTCACAAGGCGCCGACTTAGCAACAGAGCCTTCGGGCAGATTACAGTAAACGCAGTGCACCTCTCAAAGACTATTTCCTTAAGTGCAGTGAGCTGTCTGCAGAGAGGTATTGACAGTTCCTGCACCTTTTCTTCTCTCTACCAGCCAATTTGCATTGTGAGAAAGATGAGATCTTAAAAATGGACAATTAGCGCCCTTACTAATTACCCATACTAAGCATCTCAATTAGAGGAGTGCCCGAGGGGGCCTTAACCAAAGCTGGAGCTCTGCCATGCCAGCTTCACGTGGAGCTGCTCCTGCCCCCAGAAGCACACGTGTGCTGCAAGGGGTTACCCGACACACGCAGCGCTAACCTGACCTGGCTTGGCTTTCAAAAGGGAAAACTGAAGAACTGTGACTGCCAGCTATCACCTGGGAAGCAGAGCCAGTGTCATTGCAACTCTTCTAGGAATTTACTTTCCACATGCTCATCAGGTTCATTTCGGGTTTGCTCTCCATGAGGCTTTGCTACTAAGTGCCTTGGGAAATTACTCTGTACTATGTAAAATGCACTTCCCCAAGGTTTGGTCCCACTTTGCCCCATATCTTTCCTCCTCCCTTACTGGGCAAAACTGAGATTCTTGGGTTTGATATGGAGATGATGAAAATGAAGAGGAGATTCCTGAGTCTGAACATATGAGCAGAGGGAAACAATCATCCCATTCTTCATGAACAAAAGCTAAAATAGGATGATGTCATAGCACACATCAATGGAGGATCTACAGTTAAAGTGAATGGGATTATGGAAAACTTGGAAGTAGCAGCTGAGAGAAGAAACCACGCAAAGGACCAGGCTTTCGTGCAAGAGTAAATTGGAAAGACACTAAGTGTGTTTGAAACTAAAGAAGGTAACAAAATATTAATGAATTTGCACCAACCAGCAACAAAGAAATCCATTATTTATGGGCAAGACAAATAATTATACGTGCAAGGTCAAAGAAGACATTCGCACTGAAGTTTCTTTAGCTACATGAGAGAAGAGAGTAATTGACTGTCTAGACACAGCCACTGCTGAAACACTGAAATCCTGTGAATTGGATGAGTGGGAACAAATGGGCCATGTTGGTCAAACACAGCTGGTTCATGCAGGGAACTCCAAAAGCAAATCCACAGAGGAGCTGGGTCTTGGTGGCACCAAGGTCCATACTGTGGGCACCAGGCTGAAAATCCAAGTCCTGAAACTTTTCCAAGGGGACCGAGGAGACTCTCACACCACAGGCTGGGATTCAGACAGCTTAGGGGAAGCTTCATTTGCTGTATGGATTCATACTTATTCTCCAATAAACTTTAGCAGATAGATATGATTGATATGTTGATAGATATGCTTGTGCTTGCCACAGCATACTATGGTCCCAACCAGCAGAGACAGGCAGCCTTGGGCATCCAAGGAGCCAGCTCCATAGCCAGGCTCTCTGGGCACAGGCCTCTTCCTCACCTGCCCCAGGACCTCAGGAGGAGAAAAACACACTGTATTTGGGGATCAGAGGGAGCTAGGGAAGTGCCAGAGTCTGAGGGTGAATGTAGAGCTTGCATGAAGCAGCACAGTGCCTCTGGCTCATCTGACAAAAGATGACACTGCCTTCCTTCTGAATTGGACATATTTAGGTGCCACCAATGCAAATATGCTTAATAAGCCCTCAGAAGAAAAACAAAGAGGCACAAGGATGGACCACAGTCCCTTACATAGCAAAACAGCTCCATTTGCTCCAACAAATTTCTTGCTGACTTTGTTTAAAGCCACTTTGCTTGCTGCTGCTGCTGCCAGCAAGCCACCTGCTGTCACTGGAGGTGCTGGCATGGCCACCCTGCTCTGCTCCCACCACAAGAACCCCATCTGCTTCAAATGGCATGGGGTGAGGTCAGGCTTGGAGCTTGTGCCTGGAGACTCTCCCTTACTCTTCTCACACCCTCCCACAGGCACCCTGAGCAAACAGCAAAAAACCCTCACATTGGCCATTTTCCTCTCTACTAAACCTTGACAGTCTTTAAAAAGAAAGAGACTTACACACACAAATATGAGGACCCAAGTTCCCATATTTCTGCAGGAAGATCTGATGAGTGTTTGTTTTGGTTTCCAGTGTGGTATGCATGCTCTTTGTGGAATCAGAGGGCATTTTCCCACTGAGGAAAGCATTTACTTTAAAGCCAGAAGGCCTCAGAGTTACTATTGCTCTCTCAATTATGAAATACTACCACACTGGAGAGGAGAGAGAAAAATTACTCTCAAGAATGAAAATCAAGTACACATTGACAGTTTAGGTAAAAGTCTGTTATTAATGATGCTGTGCCAGTATATTACCTTCATAAGGATTGCATGGATTTCCTTCACTTAACACTGGCTTGAAACACTGAAGATTATTTTCTTGACATCTGAAAGTGAGTCAAAGACTCATCTCTAACCCAAGATGCACAACGACAGACCTTGCAGTGTTGCCTTATTGGGAAGTGGGAGCTAGTGGGCAACCACATGATATTTCCTAAAACTCCAGCCCCTCTGACAGCACAGAATGAACTGCTCCATGAATAGAAGGCTCACGATACACACCTCCACGTAAAAATGCACGATAGGGAAAAGAAACCATATGGGAAAAGCTACACACAGAAAGAAAATAGACCGGGAGCACTTGTATATCACATAAAGCAATTTGTAGCTGCAAGGATGAGTGTAGTTAAAGGACTTGGCACAGAGTGGATGCTATACTGGAAATGGATGGAGAAATCAGGACTAGTGAGCTCTTGCTGTGACTCCCACTGTGAAACAGTATATAAGATGCTGTTATGACAAGTGCAGTCTATTGGCCATCACTACCAACCTTTCACACAGCTCATTAGGGAAAGGTCATGGGTTATTTTTATTTTAATTCCCAAGGACATACTTGGTTTGTTTCACACACTTCCACACAGGATTTCAATCTAAACATCCATATCTCTCCACTCTTATAAACACAGCCATACATAGTGTGTATTCTTTACTGCTCTTTACTTATAAAGCAAAACACAAAGCCATAAAAAGCTTTCTCAAACTCCAGCTGAGCCACTTTATGGAAGCATATGAAAACTATTACTTTAAGTGAATACCCTAAAGGTCTCTGGCATATTACTCCTGTTTTGAAGATTGATTTAGGAGGAGACTCTTGCCTCCCTGCACATCCGGAGTGATGCTATGCTCCAGGGGCAGTAGCAGTGTCCCTGGCACTACTTGTGGAGGACAACTCAATAGCACAGGGAGATTCAAACTGTGATTAGGAAGCTACCAGGATGCTGAACCAGTGGACTTTATCCTCAAACCAATCTTAGTTGACAGTTGCTTGTGCAAATTCATAGACAGTGTCCTTGGTAAGGCTTTTATAATTTCACCTCCTCTTCATTACACAGACCATCACTGTAATGCTTCTGTTCTGGAGGAGGTCACCCTCTTGTAATAACATGGTACTTTCCTTGTCATAGCCAGTTCTGGATATGTCTAACATCTACTTGAGGATATCCTCCTCTGCAGAAAAGATAAAAGGACAGTGTTGGTAAGTCACTTGTTCAAGTGATGCAGTAAAGCAGTGTCAGACCTGTGGTGAGGCACTGAGACATTCTGGATTCTTCTACATGGCTCATCAGGATCTTGCATAGGAGAAAAGTTTCCTTGTTTTTCTTTTTTTCAGTTAATTCCATGAAGAGAAGAAAGAACTTGCTTAATTTAAAAAATATGTATGTCTCATTGCCTATCCCTCCCATAATGTAAGAATTTTTCCTTTCATAACAAAAAAAGCCTATAGCTTGCCAAAGCAGACTCCCCAACAATTGTCCTAGCATTATAGTAAGTGGCAGCCCTTTGGACCGTTGCTGGAGATAAATTCACATTGTTCAGAAAGATAATGGTATTTTGCATCTGGTTGCAGTTAATTCCAGCACTGGTTTCCTCCAGGCAACTTTCTTTCCTATTTAATGTTTGTTTAAACCTTCATTCTGTGGATGAAGTGGTTTTTTGTTAATGCAATACTAATTTATTGATTTCATCACTTTTGTCACGTCTGTATTTTTCCTTCTTCAAAACACTTCACATATATTGTTATAAGGAAGAAAATACATTGTTCAGGAAGTTTCCGTATGTTCCTTAATGTTTTGTATGTTTTCTTAATGTGCGCTGAGCTATGGCCTTAGGAGGTCACAGACAGATGTTCTTCCACCGCAAATAATGTCCTTCTCATTCTTCCCAGCCTCCACAGATAACTAGGACAACACTAAACACCACTTGACACCACTAAACCCCAAAGACCCCAGAAACAGAAATACATAGCAATGACAAAACTCCCCCAAGTATCTCAGAGCCTTCTCCAAAGGCAAAGAGATGCCTCATTTCACAGATGGGAAGATGATGAGCAGAGAGATTGGGGGGGAGGGGGGACCCAAATCATACTCTGTGAGAACTGCAGGGTAGCATACCCTGCTGCTGTTCAACACACTCATGGGGTCTCACACTCACCCTTCTCTATGCCCAAGAAGGTCCCAGTGATATCAGGGTGTATCAAGGCCTAAAAACCAGCACAGGATGGATGAAAGAGATTCATGCATATTTTGTTCCTTAGTCAACTGCCTAAAGAATGTTCTGCCACTCCTACATCTAGGATGAAGCAGGAGGGAATGATTTTTTGCATTAAAAGGTATGAAATAGTGGAGACCACTCCAATATTTCAAGGAGTAGAGAAATGTGGTCTGCAAGGGTTCCTCTGAAGTGCAATCAGCTGCAGCATGTAGCCGCTTCCTGTGCACAAGTGTCCAAAACCCCTAGGATAATACTGATCTGGAGACCAGCTAGCAAGGCAGTGAGGACAGGCCACATCCTCGGAGAGTGTGAATCAGCATAGCAACATGGTCTTTCACAAGCTTTGCCTCAGCTGATGCTGAGAGGGAGGGGAGGAGGTGAAGGATGTTGCCCTGGGCAGGTTCTGCTGTGGATGCCCTGTCCACAGTGCTTTGTGACAGCACCATGGGTGGGACCCCAGAGATGCTGGGTGTCTTTTGGGTGCAAGCTCCTTAAAAGTTACCCTCAAGCCCAAGTGCTGCTTTGCTCTTTCCTCTGCTGTTTGTTTGGATGGGCATACTGCAGTAACATTTATGATGGGAAGCCTGCTGAGAAGCGTGCCTCGGATGAAAGGAAGCTTATGAGCTTATGTCTTGCTAACTTTGATGTGCACAGTTCACACAACCCTTGGTTTCCTCTTCTATGCATATTAACTGGTCTCCCCAGCTGTCTGGTTACACCTTCCCTCCAGCCTGCCTTGCAGGCAGAAGCCAGAGAAAGATTTCTCATTCCCAGTGAGCCTGGATATTTCAGATCCCACAGCAAAGACCTCGGCTAGTGCCTGCTCAGCCCTTGTTTCCAGGGGAAAGAAGTTGCATTTCCCACCCCAAGAGCTTGCGTTAGGGATCCTGTAAGATGAGCAAAGCAATCTGGAACAGTCAGCTGTTTGCCGTAAGCTTGGGCCATTGCTGCGGGACCATGACGCCTTGCATGGCTTGGAGAGGAAGGAAGCCATAAGAGGGACCAAGGCCATACATTTAGATAATGTCTGTTCCTTTAATTTGTGGATGGAAATTTGCCTGTAGAGGTATGCAAGTATGCAAGTAAGGCGTGATGGCTGACAGTTTTCACCAACTGTTCAGACATTTAAGGCTTTTTTAAATCTATCATCTCCATCCCTTGAAGAGAGATACAAGCCTCTCTCTTCCTACTGTTTTCTATTCCACTCCTTCCCTAGGCACTCCCTCGAGGCCCTGTGTCTCAGAGTTATTTCATTTATTTTTGAAGAAGAACAAGGGGCAGGTGGTGCCTGCAGAAGCTGAAAGAGAAAAGATGGACATATCTAGCACATGCCAAGAAAACAAACATGAAATCTCTGGAGCCACCCAATCCTCTGAAACACTGAGCAACTTGCCACTTTTTTCTTCTTGATGCGCTTATTTTTATGAGCTCAAAGAATAAAGTATTGGATGTTACACAGCAGCTGCCCCAGGAAATAATTCACTCATTCCATTGCTGCAGACTTCAAGGGAAAAAAAGAGCAGGGAAGGAGGGGGAACAAGCCAGTTCCTTTGCAAAATATCCAGTTTCCCAGCAGCTCTAACAGCGTAAATGAGAAGAATGTTTGGGTTTGGTGTCCCTCCAATTCTCATGGTTTTGCTGAGGATTTTGGAGAATGCATTTACTCCTTTGCTAACTGCAAGAACAGATTTATCCTGTAGCCATGTGCTGAATGAGTATACAGGCCTAGAAGGAGTCTGAAAGCATAAACATTTACTTCATAAAAGAGATTCTGCAGACAGGAGGCCAGAGACAGTTGACTCTGGGTAAGCATTTGTGCTCTGTTGTTAAAAAAAGTTCAGCAGCCAGAAGGAGACGTGCACACATTTCACACACCAGCCTTTGCCACAGTGGACAGTGATCCAAAGGGGCCCGGGAAGAGGCTGTCTCTTCTTGACTGAGCCTGAAGGGCAGAGGTGCATTCCCATCTTTACTGCAGATGGGAAACCAGCCCCAGCTCCGCCTCTTGCTATGCAGTGCTTTGCCTGGACTTGGGGTGAGGAAAAGAAAAAATAGCTCCATAACCAGGAAAACTCTGGAGCTTTGTGTCTCCCATCCAGATGCTGTAAGGAGATACAAGTTCATACTTCAGCCTTTCCCACAATAGGAATATCAATGAGGACTCTTGTCTCCCCTTTACCTGGCTGTTTATTTTCACAAAACTTCTTAAGAGAGCATAAAGTTGCTGAGATCTCTACCATCCTGATGAATTTGATTGAAATCTGCCAAATGTTGAAAGATGTCGTCAGGGACTTTCTTTCACACATATGCAAAGCAAGACGCCATGAGCCTTGCTCTCTTGAGAAGCCAGGCTGCAAGTGCAGCAGAAGGGAAGCACTATTCCAAGGGGAATGCTATTGCACTGGCAGTCTGAGAGAGATTCACCAGGTACCCAGCAACCTGTAGGCATGTGTGGAATTTTAGGAGTAACCTGTACCCCACTAGTTTTGAGTGACTTCATTGTTTTCCAATTAGGTGGCAGCACATTGTGATTTTTCATTACAACATCAAATCCCAACGTGGAGCCAAGGACCAAAGCGAGAGTTGCACACAAAATTACACATCCTGCACACTATTTCTATTTTTCCTCCCAAATGAATAGTTAGGAGGTTCAGCCCTATCTGACAGGAAAACTAAGTGCAGATGAAATTTAAAGAGGATGTAGCAAACACTTCTGCAACATCCTCCCAGCCAGGAGGTTGGCTAGGATGGAAGGGTCTGAACCCAGCTGGGCAGGATACCACCAGATCACTGCATGACGGCTCCTCGGCCAATGACAATCCTCAAGCAGAGTATCACGCTTGCATATCAAAGCAAAATTCTGAGAAAGCTTCTGGCATTTTTTTTTTCATGCCATGGCATAGAATTGATGGAGTTGTGCTTGGTCTAGACAATTGTTAATGTTTTTGGCTTTGCCTATCCAGCGTAAATGCTGCTTGACTGTTCAGACTACAGCTCCTGGCACTGAGGAAGAGCATTTAGGAGCCTATGCACTGAGAATGCTTTTCCTCTGCTGCCTGCCAGGGTCTATCTAACTATGTGGGGACTGGGGGCACAGAGTAACAAGTCTTTTAACTGATCACCAGTCTGCTTTTCCCTAAACATGTGTGGCTGTATTTGCTGGGCTGCTTTGAGATCTTAACCACCAATACATTTGTATTTGTAGAGGAAAGCCATCAGGTTTAAAGGCAGTAGATTTGGTTTGAGACTTGGGCCATGAGATCCTTTATAAGACCCAGACTTCCCAGCTCCCAGGTGCTGAAAAACAGTGGTTGATCCCATATGCTGCTCTTTCTCTACAAATTCCCAAGTCAGTTGAAGGACAGTCACAACCCATGCACAGGATAAGAAGCTGAAGGGCTGATGAATCATCAGCACTATCATTACTTGTATACAAAACCAAAGTTTGAATCAGTGCCCTTCAGCAGCACCTTTCTCCCCTTTGTCTTTTCAGATCTCCTCAGTTTTCCATCCAGATAAAAATTCCAGGCTGGATGGTAGAAAGGCTCACGCATAGCGGATGCACATAGGAAGCAAGGGGGAAACTGATCTTCCTACATGCCTGCTGTTATCAGTGAAGATAGGCCAGCACTTCTTGAGGGCATTTCAAAAGAGAAGCTTCACAGAGGTGCTCTGAACTATTCCCTGAAAGATCCTCTTTCTCTCTGACAGGTAGCCTGAGGCTTGCCTTTGTGGAAACCTCTTTAGATCCAGTTTCTTGGGGCTGATACTGAGGTTTGCTGTCAAGCCAAGAAAATCCTCCTTCATCTGCTTCTACTCAAGCAGCCCAAACCCACCCCAAAGGCAATGAATAGCAGCATCCTCCGTTGTAAAGGTCAGAAACCTGGATCAGCACCAATCACTTAAAGTCATAAAGAAGGATCATCCTACTTGATGAAGCAGGCCTACAGCCCAGGGAAGTTGTGAAATCTCCATCTTTGGAGACATGCAGAATGTGCCCGAGCAAGGCCCTGAAAACCCTGATCTCCCTGTAAAGCTCTGAGCAGGAGTTTGGGCAAGAGACCTCCAGAGCTTCCATGTACTCCACAGTGTAGACTTAAGCCAGAAGGTCTAAGAAAACAGAGCACCATATGGTACACCCTCCTACCCATGGAGACAGACTAGAACAGAACAGCAGAGGACAGATAGTGGTGGTATACAACACCCCTAAGGAAGGCATCAATCAGGTACTGCAGAGATATGTGCGATTTGAAACCTGCCCAGAGCAGAGCCCTTAACCAAACGGCCCGCTGCCCTCAGCACGTTCTGCAGCCTCCATGGCTGCAGCTGAAATGAAGGCTGCTATCTCAGCTAACTACTGGTTCACAAGCTGTTATGTGGCCAGCAGTGAATCTGGGGACCTAAAATAGACAAGAATATGCAAGCCCTGAAAAGAAAATGGTCCTCATGGGGCTGTCACTCTCCAACAGTTAACTCTGAAAATTATTAATTTCAGGATTCCCAGGTTTACGAGCGCCAGGCTTCACAATTATTTTCAGTCACTGCCAAAATAAAACTCAGTTTCCACATGCATACATTTTCCTCGTACTCTCCCCCCTACTGGCCTCATCAACATTTTTTATCAGGAAACTCATTATTTATACTCTTCTGGCAAGGACATTATATTTCATCAGTGTTGCCAGCAATGCCAATTTCCCTCCTCACAGTTCTATCCTAAAATGTTTTAATTTCTCTCACCTTGTATTTCTCAGTAAACCAATAAAGCACAAATTCTAAGCCTTCCAGTTTCCCTCTTTTCCCTCCCATAATAGTCATTGATGTCTAACCACAGACGTCTATGCTTCTTTTCAATAACTGTGCATGCAGTTGCCTATAAAATATGCACATGATAGCGCAGGGAAATTCCACACACGTTTTCTCCATTTGAAGATATACTGGTTCATACATTACATTTATATTGGGTCTGGATCATGTCCTGCCATCATTCTGCAGGGAGAAATCCCAAGGCAGTCAACAGAGGCTTTTCAAGCAGATAAATGACAGAACTTGGCCCTACAAGCGGAATATTGTATGATATATTTCCTTTTTTGTTTGCCAAATTGATGTTAAGAAGAGGTTATGCACTTAGACAGTCATCATAAGTTTCAGAAATAATCAGCAGACTTTTTTACTGAAACCCCAGAAAACAGAGCAATTAATCAGAATATCACTGCTTTTTCTATGAAGTTTCAGTTGCTTTTATTTTACTGGCATTGCATCACATAGCAGTTTTTCCACCATGGGAGCTTTGAGGTCACTATTAATTTATGGGGAAAAACCTTTTTTACTCTGGGTTTTCTGAAAATACACAAGCACCACTCAGACATGACATAACTGAAACACAGATCCAAGCCCCTCTCAGGTTCCAGTGTCCCCTGTGGTCCCTGCCAGATGTGCTGCACCCATGGAGAATGACCAGGGATAATGCAAGTACATTGAACAAGCTGTTCCATGGGGGCAGGTGGGCTGAAACAAAAGGCAGATAAGATTGACACTTTGATGCATGCATGCTCTGTGGAGGAGCGAAGTCAAATTAACAGCCTGAGCTCCCCAACAGCAATGGCATTGAAGGGGAATATTAACACAGTTACCACATCTGCATATCATTTTCCTTCAGTGTTTCCTAGTCATACTGAGCTCACCCACTGGAGAGTGACATAACAGCATGAGCTGATGGGAAAATGTCTTGAGATGTATTATGAGGAAAAAATATGCAGAATACACCAATACAGCAGGGACAGAGGGAGGTGAGCTGACCAAGCCCTGCATTTTCCATTTATGAAAGATGAGTGGAGGCATTTTTAGGACAACTCCTGTCACACACCCACCTGAAACAGCAGCATTGCTAAGCCCAGTCCTTAGCTGGCTCCTCTGTTACAGTCCAGCATTGCTTCTGTGGGCTTGCTGTGGCACAGAAATACACACATACAACTCCTGCCACTATGTTAAAGTGCTAAAGAACACCATTAGCCCCTGTGGAGGGTCCCAAAGTGGGCACTGCACACACGTATGCACAGCACCCAGTGAGTGTCCCTGCATGGTACCGTGCCAGCACAGCACTTCTGCCAGCTCCTTGGGGCATCTCCTAGAAGACATCCACATAGACAAGTTCTGTGCCTTCAGGTAGGATTGAAACAGAGAGGATTGAAGCCACCTCATTCTAAATGACTGGAGTTCAGTGCTCATTAGATTCATGGTGATAGGTGAATTGCCTTCACTTGCTTGAGGGCATCCGTGCTATCAGGACATAAGTCTGTGTGTGTCAAAAGTTCACAAGTGGTGACCCAATTACCTGTCTGTAGTAGTGGGGCTGTGGTATCTGGCAGACAGATCATGCAATACCTTAGCACTTAGGTCAAGGCACTATGCCTTCTTGAATTGCATGAGATGTATCTGGTTTCGTAGAGAAGTCACGGACAAAAAATTAACTGCAGCACTGGAGGTTATCTGAGGAGTTTTAAAGATTTCTGTTGGATTTTATCACACTCAACATTGTGTCTGCTTGAGTTACAAGTAACAGCAAAGCTGCCACCGAGTTTGACAGGGCAGGTCCATGGAAATGTGAAAAAAGCATCAAGTCATTTTTCCTAGCCTACCTCCCCTCCCACTTAGAAGCACATTGAAAGAAACACTGCTGGATCTGAAGAAATGACAAGTTCATGGTCCCAGTGCAAGTGAGAGGGGTATTGTCTTTTCTTTCCCCAGGGGAGCACCATAACAGCCCACCAGAGCTACCTGTCCATGTTGGGAATGAGCCCCAACAGCAACCCCAAATCCTACCCCATATCAGCATTTCCCCTGAGCTGTGGGAAATCTCACAGTCAGATCTAATCGGTGCTTGAGCATGCTGGCATGGGTACACCCACACTGGGGAGCAATGCTACCTTCAGAAAGTGACACTTCACACCATCCTCCACTACTGGCATCCTTCATCTGGCAGCTCTGGCTCCCCTCAGAAAGGCAGACCATCAAGGACTTCTCCAAGAGCAGATACGCCCAATGCTGATTTGCAGCCTGCCTGTGTCACCAGCCTGCAAGTGTCACTGGTACATTTGCTCAAATTGTGGCTGCAGACCTGTCCTACCTTTTAGCCTTCAAGAAACAGGGTGCAGCTCTCACAGTTTGGGAAGGGGCCACACTCAGAAGTGGTGCCTGGTGCTGCATCTCAATGTGAGGCCAGGTACAGTTTCCACCACAGCAGGAGTCAAAGAAGATGCCAGTCTAAAACTCAGTCTAAAACTTCTTTGTTGGTAGTTAAATAAAATTGGTAGCTCTGCAGCATGCTTTTTTTCTCTTCATGCTTTTCTAGTTCAGTAGAGGGAGAGAGAGGTGCCATACAAAGATTATGAGTGACAGGTTGATACAATGACTAAACATCTTTGGCTTATTTTCATCGTTAGACCAACTAAGCATAGCTAGCACACAATAAATCTGAGCTGCAATTAATGGTCTGCAGCATTTTTACTAAATGGGAGTTCAAATTCCCAAACCTAGTTCCTATTCCACACATTTTAGAGGTGTGAGATTTTATTCTTCCCTTTTTTATCACAGATGACAGGAACTGCACTGGAGGCAGTGTTCAGATGGCTCTCCTGCCACACGGCAGCATGAACCTCAATAGCAGCAGCAGCAGCTCTGTCATTTAAGAGGTCTGTAGGTTTTGATCCTGGTGGCTCCAAATACAGACTTTATCCTAAGCCTGAAGGCTGATCTAAGCTCTGTCTGCAGCTCAGAAACTTGGTCTTTGTCAAATGACAAAGTACAATTCCTGGTGATTTATTCAAAGGTGCAAGAGAAGCTTTTTATAAGTTTAAAATCCTGATGCAAGGGAAATTAGACATTGTTTTCCTTCAGGGTCCCAGATTCACAACTATAAGCATTCAAAAATAAAATAAAGTTAAGGCCAGCTGTAAAAATACTAGCCAAAGAAGTTGCAGATGTTCCTAGGGGAGCTACTGAAATATTTTGGCACCTTTTGTCATTAAAAACAAAATGCGATCATCGGTTAGGGCTGCAGTGAGAGTTCAAGTGGACAGAGAAAAACAGGAAAGCATTTAACAGTGCTAATAGTGATTGTGGGTTCAGCCCCACAAAACATTTGCAAAAGCACTGGTAGAACTCCAGCTCCCAAACCCCAGCTCTATTCTGACTGTGGCATTTAGGTCCTGGAGCATCAGCGGAGAGAAGGACTGCAGAGAAGTCAGAGCTGCAACACACGCCTTTGCTGCACGGACAGGGCACCTAGTGCATGCAGCAGAGACAGCTTAAAACTGGGCTTGGCACAGGATAAGGGATCACAGCAGGCAGGTACAATGGTCTGACAAATACACTGCTGTGGGTAAACTACTTCTATCAGCTAAACTTCTTCAACATAGCTCAAGTACCTCCACAAGACACTACCCCACTTCAAGTTAGCTGCAATACTGGTAATGGGGATATAGCCTGAAACTCAAAGGAGACCAAATGCCTTACAAAAATACAAATGGGGGCCCCCTCAGGCACCCTTTAAATGTTTACTCCTAAGAGCAGAGCCTAGGCCATTGTGCATTTTGCAGAATTTCTCTGCCTTAGGCCAGCCAGGAGGAAGCTTCTTTCCAAGAGTGAATAGTTCCTGCTCCCAAATTCTTTCATCTTTCTCTCCCTGACTCTTTCTGGCTCATCTCTGGTTTTCCTCTTCTTTCCAGGTGCTGTGGGGAAACTCTAAGGGCTGCAGGATTCTGCCCTAATTTACCCCAGGGGAAAGAAACAAGATACATAGCCAAGTTGGCAAGGAAGATACAATCAAAGCAAGTCATATGGCCCAGAGATAAGGAGGTGAGTGAATCAGTCACTGTGTGACATGGTAGCACTGGGAAAAAAAAATGAGACTTACCCATTCATAAAAGCCTGCCTTGGAAAAGTAGGCAGAGCCAAGAAGCAGCAACTGGTCCAGTGCACACTCTCACCTTACTGGGGAAGGGGGAACATGTGCAATGCTTTGTGCAGAAGGTCCAGGTAGCAATATACACATGAACTGTGACCACAGAAATATCTGTAGGAGCTGTCTTGTGCTACCACTCACTGATATTCCCCAAGTTAACAGCTGGGCTGACATTAATTAGAAACATTTTTCCCCTTTTCTAATCTCTAATAGGTCATCTAATCCATGCCAACTGAATTGCAGGGTTTTTCAGAAAAACAGATTGTCAAAAGCTCTTTTGTCTGCTGGAGAGGTTTGAATAATTGGACATTTCTACTGGAAAATTAATCTCTGGCTCAATAGACATCACATAGCTGAGATTTTCCTCACTGTTCATTTCTGCCCAGACAACTGAGCACCATGCTGTATTCTCCACAAACAAAATGTCCATCCAAGAAAAAGAGGTTACTGCACTCAATACAGTACTCAGAATCTTGATATGCCACCAACTATGCATGACAAATGCTGGAGAGGAGCAAAGCCTACAGGAAGAAATGAATGTTCGTGCTCTGGAGAGGCAGAAGAGTTCCAGCCCACAATATTGAAGCCCAGTTCCAAATCTTCTTAGCGTTTCTGCCTTTTTGGATGGGAGTTTGGGTCTGTGTGCATTTCTGTGAAAGAGACAAGGAGGAAGGGAGGGAGCCTTTTCTTTTTTTCCCAAACAACATCTCAGCCTGTCTCAGGCTCACACACCAACATCTAACTAGCAAAGACAAACAACACTGCAGCTCCACAATGCTCAAGCTCAATTGAATGACGACAATTCCACGTTAAAATAAAAAAGAACATCAGAGCTTTCCACAGCTGCATCAACATTATCTATTAAAAAAAGCATGACACTACATGAAGCTTTGGCTGTGCAAGCCAAGAACCTAAATCAGCTATGGTTTGGAACAAGGCCATTGCTGAATTCTCGTGTAAAGCGATGCTGCCATATTGCTTACTTTCCACTGAGGTTTTCCACAAATTAACAGCTGTAGCAGACTCCCAGAAAACAGCAACTCTTTCCAAGTCTTTCTTCTCTAAAAATGTTGTTTCTTCACTTTATTCCTCCCCATATGGAAGGGGAGAGGAGGGTAAAAAAAACTCAACAGCCCTATGAAACAAACCCAAAAAACTCCAGACAGACTGTGAGAAAAATTAATCACAAAGATTGCCTGGAAAGAGAGTGGTTATCTGTAAAATTAAACCAGTGGTGGGCCCAATTTTTCTTTTTATTATACCAGCATGGTGGGATTGAGAATCAAACCCAGGAAAAATATTTCTGGAGCAGCCCTTCTGATTTATGACCATCTCAGCCACTCTGACAAGATCAGAAAACTGCTGGATTCTTTCCAGTTGAGCACCACCAAAGGCCAAATAATTTCTATTTAGGGAAAAACAAAACTTCCCTCTGGTTCAGCGAGAATAGTGTTTGGCACCAAGCACAGAGAAAACCGCCTCGTTGCAGCTGGTTCACTGAAGTGCAGCTGAGATGGAAAGGTGATACCAGGCTGGTGTGGGTGGCTTCAGATCATACTCTTTCCTCCTGATTGCATCTTGGACATCACTAGGTCTCACACAGGGCAATGCAGAGGGATTCATTATAAGTGACAAAAAAACCTCTTAAAGCAGAAGTTATTTGATTTCTAGCATGCACAGATGGCTGTTGACTCACTTGTGAGAGGAGTAATGGAACTAGCAGTCTGGCAGAAGCATTGGGACTCGCAGCATTAGAAAATATGGATTCACAGAGCTGGTCGACTTCCGAAGATCTGTGAGCTATGGTGTAGTAAAAGGCAATCCTTGTGCCTAGAGAAGGGGCTTTCCAGCTAGTGCAGTCTTGGATTTTGCCTCCTTCTGCCTACCAGTGTGATGCAAAGATGTAGGTTGCCATGGGTACTTGGGTGTGCCTGCTGACACGGCACAGGGTGCTTTACAAGAACAGCAAGATAAGGTCATCCAGGGCACCTGGCGCTGTGCCCTTCAGAGCCTCCTGACCCCAGGGTCACCTCCGTGCAGCTGTGCAACAGACAGACGCTTCAAAACCTCTGCCAAAGGCAAGTCCTTTTTGGGGAGGGCTGGGAGGGTGATAGCACTGTGAGCTATCATGGAGAGAAGCTTAGAGCCTTGGAAAGTCAACAGAGATGAGGCTGGACCACTGGCTGACGCTGTTACTGACTCCTGGGTGACTTAGCCTGTGTGTCAGAGGCAGCAGCAGCCCCAAGCCCAAGGGTCATCACAGGACTGTGCTGGCTCCTCTTCCCCATCTGCTGCTGGAATGCTCTGCAGGTCGCAGGAGCCACTCATCACAGTCAGGAAACAGCTACCGCAAAGCCAGACTTCCTAATTCCAGCCAGCACAAGATGTGATGACTTTGGGTCAAATGGCAAAATGCACCACATGGCGACTCTCCCAAGTGCACAGCTATCTGGGGAGGGACCTCATCTTGCTGCCAGTCCCCTGCCCTAAAAGCCTTTCTTGTCCCTGTTTTGCTCAGCTTGGTGTCTGAAGTCTTGCATATTATACTTCTGATGCAGACCATGTACAAAAGGAGCTATCAACAGCTGGTTCTCTATTCAGGGAAATTTCTCTTCAGATAATTTTTTTCCAAAGTACGAGATTAATCAGCCCACTGGAGCACAGGATGCTGCTTCAGCTTCAAGTTCAGAAGCCTCTGCAGTCCAGGTTGCTACTGACACAGTTCCTCAGATTTTGATGTCTGTCTCACATCTCTGTGATCCCATTGTATTAGCCAGGTCTCATGTGATCAGTGCTCACTTCACACAACAAGCTCGAAAAATAAATGTACCGATCTTATCTTTCAAGTATAGCCACTGCCTATGAGTTCCCAAATAAACCCCAAACCACCAAACCTACAAGTAATGCTGGAGAAAAAGGACCTGATCATTTCTCCTGACCCAAATTAAAAAAAAAATTAAAATATTCATTTACTAGTGAGGGATTCTGTCCTCAGTGCACTCCCAAGCCTCAGAGATGTTCTGTCATACTGTTCACTAATTGTTTTCAGTGTTTGACGTGAGTATTTTTGGCAGTCAGTTTGTCATAAATTGACACTTATTTTGTCAACCTATCTTCAGCAAAACTGCACACCCTCCCTCCTCGTAGACCTGTCAGAAACATAAAGATTACTCATTGCATATTTCTAAGAGGCTCCTGAAGCCAGCACTTGGAGTTTGCATAACAACCATTGTCGACAATCCACCTACAGCAGCTTAAAAATACAGATTTGAATGGGTGAAGAGAGGCCAGGAGTTCTCAGAAGGACGAGTCAGATTCAGGATTTTATTAATAGAACCGGAGGTGTTCTCATGAAGGCAAAAAAAAAAACCCAAACCCACTCTCCTGTTATCTTAGCTGTCATCAGTAGTCACCTTCTCAAAAACAGGCAGGCGAGATGCAGAGAACTCCTGTAGATGAGCAAACAGAAACCTGCTGCAGAAAAACATTGAGAGCAAGATAGAGAGCAGCAAGCATGGATCCTCTCCCAAGTCCTCCTTGGAAGGTACCAGCAAGGTCCACCGGCCTTGCTGAAGGGACTTCATTTACTCTTTTTTTAGTCTGGTGCCACACATTTCACCCCTGGAGGGTTAAATGCCAAACAAAGGGAACCCGCCACAAAAACACTCACAAAACTGTTTGTGGCACGGGCTCCAGCACTCTCTCCAGCAAAATAAAGCAGTTATATTAATTGGAGCGCACAATAGGCATTCACCAAAACAGCTGATGAATTGATGCAGATCAGCAGCGGCTGCTGGTGAGGGCAGGGAGGAGCAGGGCACAGGACAGGGAGGACAATGGTGGCTGGCTGCGTTTTGGCCGTGCTGCAGAAGCAGCACCCTGCCCAGCCCTGCTCCAGAGCTCAGCAAGGGGCAGCGTGCAAACCTGGCCACCTCCCAGCCCAGGGCTTGCTCCAGGAGGGTGACAAGCTGCGGCACAGCAGAGAAGATGTTGCCCTGCCTGAAGGGTTTCCCGTGCGCTTGTGCCACCTTCTCTCAGGCGGAAAGAAGGGACACTGGAGGTGGCCATGAGAGTGAGAGGCATGGGCCGGAGAGCCCAGAGAACAACAGCGACATCAGAGGCATCATCCAGCCCCCTTAAAAACCTCCGCTCCGAAGAAACATCAACACTCACAGTCTTTTGCGAGCCAAATCCCCAGCCTCTTAGGTTCATCATTAACAACAATTCCTGCAACTTTCTCAGCCTTGCTGTTTACACAAGCTAGAGATTTCATACATAAAACTCTTAAATGAAAACATTAAAGAGCAGCTGGCGCCTCTTGGAAAACTCATAAAAAGTCTGTTTCCAAACAGTGTTGCTTCTATACCATAAATTTCTATATTTCTCACTCCCCTCATTCCTTATTTCTAAAGACATTTGCATGAAAACAGGAACTTTGTTTATTAAAGAGTTCATCTGCTCCTGCTGTTAACTTTCCACCTGAAGCCAGAATCCCCCGGGTATGACATCATTAGCACAGCTCTGGAAATGATCATGAAGTCACAAACAGAGGGTTAGGGATCCACTCGGAGAATAAACAGCGAGAAGACAGAACCTCTGCCACTGCCAAACCCCAGATCCTTATCCAGTTTTTCCTGGAGCAACATCCCATTGACTTCAGTGGGACAGTGACCAAAATAAGGCTGTCAGCAATTCCTGTTTCAACCATTCCTCCCTTCCTGTTCCTGCCTCCAGGGCAGGAGGGATTTGCCCTGTGCAGCAGGTCTGGGTCAGGAGAAGCCCTGCCCTGGCATGATGCTGCTCCTCTCAGTACCACACCCTCACATTGCCCCCTGCAGGCAGGGGTAATTGGAGGGGAGGCACCACCTCATCCCTATATCAGTTTCTGTGAGTGTCCCTCTTTCCAGCTACGCACCATGATACATCCTGTTTGCATGATGCCCATCATGTGGGGAGCTCATGCAGTCCAGGAGAGCAGCTGCTGGGATGCAGGAGACCAGAAGGGAGCTCTGCTGCAGCTGCATATGGGGCTGGCTGTAGGGGAGTGGGGTTGCCCCATGCACAGCCAAAGACAAGAACAGCTGTCTAACAGTGCTGGAGTCTGGGGGTGACTAAGGGCACCTGAAGATCAAGAATAAATATCTTTACAGGGAGACCTATGAGAGGGAGAGATATGTTTTGTGTGCAGAGGCAGAAAAAAGAAGCCCAGGAGCTAGTATGTCTCCTTGTGTGAGGGTGGGAAGACAAAGTAAGGATGTCTTTTATTAGAACAGATCCAGCAACACTAATCAAATCTACATTTTCACCTCCTGCTCCATGAAAAGCACAAGAAAATGACTGTGAGCTTAGAGAGCTTCATTAATTCTCTTTTCACATATAAAATCTCTGGCACAGTTGAAGCCCTTCCCTCCCATCACCAGGCAAGCACAGTTAATATGTACTTGCTCAGGCCAAACACTACTCATTTTTAATCTGATCCCTATGCATGCAAGTGGCATATTTGTCATGTGATGGCTCTCTGCATGAAGCGTGACGTATCTGTGATGGGTCTCTGCATGAGTGCCACAATGCTGGGTTGCTGCAGCAGCAAATATAATCTGGCTCTGCACGACCAGCACTCTCCATCCAGCAGCCTGTGGCAAGCAGGCTGCTTGTCTCCCTGCCTCCCCACCCTGGGCCACGTCAGCAGCTAGTCCTGGCTGCTCAATATTGCTGTTATGGAGCAGACACCTGAGCATGGATGTCTGAAAATCTACACACCTGTGAGAATGGGATGTGGCTGAGTGGGACAGAGACAGTCTGGCTTGAAACAAGGTTACTAATATTGCATGAGGAAGGTGGAGGCAGAATATGGGGTTGATCAGATACAGTCCTTAAAGGATTTCTTCAGTTTATCCTTGTACTCTAAGCTTTAAAATCTTTGCCTACGTATTGCTACTTCTTTATTCAGTACTGATGCTGGGATCCTGAACAATGTTTCAGAAATATTGACTATTTGCTGAATATGAGTAGGTAATATTTGGTATAGCGAGGGGAAAGGGAAAAAAAAGATATGTATTTACTCTTGCAAATAAAGCCTAAGCTTTTCCCTCAGTGAAATCACTGTGATTTGATTGATCACCACAAAGCTGCTGCATGGTGGCAGTGCTCTGTTTTCATGACCTGATTTGGGCTTGGCTGCTGGGAGACACTGTCTGGGGGAGAGCAAGCCAACGAGTGCTCCGGGTGCATGGCCCAGCACGACCACCATGTGCCTCTCCTCCCTTGGCTCTGCCACCAGGTCACACTTCCCCAGCTCCCTCCAGAACAGCCCATCAGCACCACAGCCTCACATTTCCTTCAGTTTGGTCCATTGTTATAGCAAGTCCAAGTGTTTTCCTTGGCATGGGTCAGTAGTCCCATAGCACTGTACTTCCTCCACACAGAATAAGTGTTATTTAACAGCTCTGATTATTTTGGAGAGTTGTTCAGCCTCTTTTTTTGAAAAAAGAATACATTGAAACTGATTGTATTGGCTGCTTGTGCCTATTTTTTCTGGATGGTCCTCACTCTCTTTGTATAAAATGTGGGATGCAGACCAAGGCAACTTTTCAAGAAGGCACAGTGCCACTGTCATGTGTGCCTTGTTTAAAGGGGTTGTCACCTCTGTCAAGATAAGCATGCAAGAAAGGGAAATGCAAGCACACTGGGAAGAAGTGTCCAGTCTCTGCTCTTGGACACCCCAGTACGCACCCAACTGAGTCAATAAGCACTTGGTCCAAAGCAAGTAACAACAGGAAGAGCTGATAAAGCTCCTCTGGGTGCTGTTATTTGTCCCCTTAGCACACCTTCTGATAGCATATCTCTAACCTGTCAAAGAAGGGTTGCCCTCATTTCTTGATGTGGATACAGGCAGACAAAGAGTAAATATTTCAGTGTAACTGAAAGTGTCTCTGACTCATCATATCATCATCATTTTTCTGGAAGCCACTGGCTACATTCTCTTTCCTCAGCCCTTCCCTTAGGACAATTTACTCCAGGAGCTCTGCATTTTCTCAGAAAATCCCCAATGTTCTCTTTGAGATACAGTATTGTTAATTTTTAAGAGCAATCAGGATACAAGCCCTCCCTTGCTCTGCCTTCCAACACTTGTTTTACCATTTCCTTACTTTCAAGTCCCAGCATAACAAATGTTCAAGGTCTTCCTCCCACCTGCTTCTCCAAGGCAGTTTTAAATTAGCCATGATTTCCTTCTCTCCTCAGCTTCTCATTTTTTCCAAAGTCTGTACTATCAAATCCTAACGCCCTCCTTTCCTCTTTGTTATTTGAGGCAGCCCTGCTTTGTGCTGCTCATTCATGAGGACACTTCCACCCACTCCACTGAGCCAATATTCCCCACCACTGCTCTGCATAAATGCTTTCATCTCCACATTAGTCTAGCTCTCACTTCCAGCAGGTGCTTTTTATTTCAGAGAGGGGGGTGGAGGGTTTTTGTTGTTGTTGTTTGTTTGGGGTTTTTTTGCTTTATTGGGTTGGTTTTTTTGTTGTTTGCGTGTGTGTGTGTGTGTGTGTGTCTGTCTGTCTGTCTGTCTGTCTGTCTGTGTCTGTGTCTGTGTCTGTGTCTCTGTCTGTCTGTCTTTCTGTCTGTCTGTCTGTCTGTTTTATGGGTAGCCCTTCAAACTCTGCGGGGCTGCAGAGTCTTTCTGAAATGAGTGCTTTCTTAGGAGGAGGGCAGATCATGGCAACAGAAGTGAAGGTTGCTTGCTGGAAAGATCATTTGTTCTCTTGAGTATGAAAATAAACCTATTGCTGCTAACTTCAAGTGGGCCCACCCTCTGCTCCAGGCATATTTACAGCCATGAAAATTACAATGTCACTGGTATTAACAGCATGAAATGGCAACAGCTCACTCCACTACAACTCCCTGCTCCTGCAGGGACAGCAACTGAAACTTCAAATTAAATTGAGAAGCTGCCTCTCCATCCAATGCCTCCAGCAATCTTCCCCAGAGGAAAGTGGGGCCACAGGGCTTGAGTGGAGAGGTAGTGAACCTACAGGCTGCTGTAGCTCACTCATGGCTTTTCTTCTCCTGGCCTGGAGGTAGTCTCATCACTTTGACAATGTCATAAGAAGCCTTTTGACTTCTTTCCCACTTCCACGAACTGCTCTGCACCACCACCACAGAGGCCCACGGATGGCTCCCACCTCCTGCTCCCTCTCACTTCTCTGGGCTTTCATTCTCTAGACATTTCTCAAGTCCTCACTTTATTTCTTCTGTTCCCACACAAGGATCCAGGAGCCATAAATGGATCAAGCTGTGGCAAGGTCTAAAACTGTCCCATCTTTAAAAACCCAGAAATACCCTGCAATCCATGAGAACTAGCCAGTCCAGCCACAACAGTGACATATCCAGACTTGGGATATAAGGGTTAAACTTACTTGGCATCTACAATCCCATAATACTTGTGTGCACAGAGCTGTTACACTGCAATTTACTCTAAATTGATACTCCACTTATCTGTCCACAGCCTTGGCATCTTGCTGCCCCTGCACTCCTAAATCACCCTTCTTAGACTCTCCTTATTTAATTTTCCAGCTCTTCAAGCAAACCCTTCTGCTAACGGTGCCTGCATACCTCTGTGTCCCCACCTTTGACAACACTGCCCCTGTCCCACTTTCCATGCAAACATGTTAAGGCATGGAGCTGAAAGGTCATGCCAGAAAAAGCAACCCAGGTTGTTTTGGTACATGCAGTGGTCAGCATGCCCTGCTGGAGAGCCTACCAACATGAAACTAATATCCTGAGTTTTGGAGCCAGACGAGTCCTATTCATTCTCTTGTCCAAGCCACAGAAACAAGAACATCCAGCCTCTCCAACGTCTCACAAATCCTGGGATCAATGTGGAGATACAGAGAGGGAAAAGCTGAAAAGCTGCCAAGCTGCCCATTATGAAATGGGCCCTTCTCATGCTAGAAGAAGCAGTCATGCCCCTTACTGGAGTGGGCAGGCTGTGACATTTGACTGAAGGTATCTTAGCCAGATGCAGTAGTTGAGACCTCTCTCTTGGACATACAGAGGAGTTTGACCCACTTCTGCTGAGATAAAGAAATCAGAGGAAAACCTGGGGAAAATTGAATCTGAACAGAGTAAAAAGAGACATTTACATACAAGGAATAGCTGTAGCACCACAAATCCGTTCTTTTTTTTCTGCTAGCCTGCCACACCACTTTGAAAAATCCTTCTCACCCTGCAGGGTTAATCCTGCAGGGGAGCAAAGGCACACAGCACTGCATGCTGAATATCCTCTGATGCTCCAGTGGTGACAGTACATTTCAAACCTATGGTGTGAAATCCCCTCTCAGACACCAAGGCAAGCTTTGCTTTGCTGTGCTTCTTCATCAGCACCAGCATCAGCACAGAAACACATCTGTCTAGGGCTGGCATCTTTGATTTATTGATTTATTTTTAATATGTTGTTCCTCTTGCACATCTAACTCCCCCCTCCAAGGGCACAAGATCTTTGCACTTTTCTGATGACTTCATCCTTTGTACTCCGCTCCCACAAGCTATAGGTCAGGGATCGGATGACGGACTTGACCCAAACTGGCTGACAAAGGCTTCTCATCTGCTTGGCATGGCATTCAGAGAAATCGATTCACTGAGGTGTAAGTGCTGCATTGCATTCAGCAGCAGTTTCTAGGCATGCCATGAAAGGCACCAGCACATCAGTGGGCTTATTGACCCATTCACTAGAAACTTCAGTACTGAGAATTCTTCTCAGTTCCCCATGGTCTGAGGGCAAACCTTCCTCCAACCATGTGTGCTACACTGAGTATAAAGAATAAAAGTCTCAATTCTGCAGAGGTGCCTTCCCAACACTTTACACAGGCAGCTCTGAGATTCCTTCTAAATGAGAGGAATGTCATGTCTTCCCAATATTAACAGATATTTAATCCTTTTGGCTGTGCAAATTATATGTTCAAGGAGGCACTGGCCAGCATGGAGACAGGAGCAGGTACAAACAGAAATGTGCCACTGCTATTCTTAAAAGACAAAGCACAAGGAAAAAGCATCCTCAGATGAAGCCACCTTTTCCTCCAGGTCGTGTCATTTTCAGGCACACAGGTCAAGCCTGGACTTTCTTTCTAATCTTGTTCCATCTTGCCACTGAACCAGATTTTACCCCCCACAAAATCCATCCACATCATCTCTCATTACCAACACTTCCCTGAGCATCTATATTCCCTATTTTCCTTCTCAAGTCCTTATGAACTCATTTAGCACTTTTGCTGGTTTGCTTTGTTAATAATTGTCTATTCCTCTATTCTTTCTCACTTTTTTCCAGGCAGAAGGAGGGAACATGCCTTCCCAGAATTAGCAACCCTGTCCAGGAGTGTGTCTTATCATTGGGCAAGTGTTAATGTCCTGCTGGTGTCCCTACTCCTCTGCCCTCAAACACCATCCCCTGGGCAATGGGGCACTTCTTAAGAAGACCACCTCACAGTGGAAATGATGTGCCATAATAGTAACATAAATTTTCTCAGTTCCTAAAATTTGCAAAGGATTATGCTCCAGTTTTTGTGGTTTTTTCACCAGCTGCCTTGTGTGGCAAAATTAAAGACCCATTTATGATAGATGACAGTATATCAACAGTGTTTAAATGGACATCTACAGATGTTTTTGCCAGTGGTGTCTGAATAAAACAGGGACTCCAACAAGGCTAGACATAGTCTGGCTAAGGATCAGACCAAAGATATCGGAACTTCTTGAGGACTTTGAATGTTTTAAGGTACATCCATCACTAACTGAAGACAGAGTTAGTTCGTTTCTTGAGATATATTTGAAGTAATTTGCAAAAGCGAGCATGAAAACTGAAAGCACCCCGGAAATGTGCTCTGAATGGTTACACTACGCTGACTATGGAAAGAATTCAGCATAGATGAGGGAATATATATATTATGTGTGTATATATATGTAAGTATGTATGTATATATGTATATATATGCATAAAATTCAGTTTGGAGCTGGCTGGCTGGTTCTAGCTCAGCTGTGGTGCCCCAAAAATGCCCCATTCTGCAGCCTTCAGAAATGACAGGCTGTCTGTTATGAAAATCACTTTGAACTTTCATATTTCTGATCCAGAGTCTCCCTCTAGATTTCTCCTACGTATTAACTGCTTTTGCATATGATAACTGCTTTCAAAGCCGAGTCACACATTCAACGTATCTTCACATCGTGGTTTCACTATGCAAATTCTCTGTGCTCCTCTCTTCTAGGTACTGTATTTTCTGCATCCCCCTGCCTTTTTACCTCATGGGGGGCCCCATCAGGGCTTGCCTCCCAGCTCCAGGAGCATAACTGAACATCAGCCCACCCAACTGAACAGGCTGTTCACATGGAGAAATGCCTCCCAGTTTGAGATGGAGCCTTGTCAGGCTGCCGGATAAAAAAAGCCCTACATTCATTTCTCTCGCTCACAGGCTCGCTGCTTAGTCAGCTGTTACACTGCCGCATAAAACCTTTGCTAAAAGAGCTGTGGTAGAAAATAGCTGATCAGTAAGTCTGAAGTGTCAGAGCTGTCTGGGTAGGTGGAGGCACTAACAGGAAGGCAGGAAACTCAGTCTGTAAGCTTAGGGCTGGGAGAGAGGAAACCGTTTCCATTCAGTACAGAGATTGCAGGGCAACACTGATGGGAGGGCTCAGGCTCAGCCAAAAAGCCATTTTTTTCTCCTCTGTTTTTTTAATGATTCCTGGTTGCTGGAACTCAGCACCCCAGGGAGGAAGTGTGGACCAGCCTACACTGAATGCTGCTCCTTGCTCCTACCCTTGCAGCCACGAGGAGGGGAGACAGAGGATCTATAAACCTATTCCACACAAGTGTGTGTGAAATAACCCACATAAATCACCCTGCAAGATTTTTTTTAAACGCCTGCTACCTGTAACACCAGCCACAATTAGCACACCAACTTATTTACATGTCATAAATCCGTGGCTCACAAAGACCTGTTGTACTGACTTCTCACCACAAACCTGTGAGCTTTGGTAAATTCCTTAAATCAGACTCACCCCTTTCTTACAAAGGGTTTCAAGTAGCTCACAGCAGCATAAACGTAAATCACACAAGGGCTGCCCTGTCCTCCCAGACTCCAATCACAACTCTAACATTCACCTCTTTGCAATTCCAAATCCTGATTAGATCTGGGAATAGATCCTGCACATGGATCTAAGTGTGAGGGAAACAATGCACCAAAGATCTGAATTCACTAAACCCCTTGGAGCCCCCACCGACATCTCCCAGCCTGGCAGCTGTTCCAAGGCAGCTTTCAGTTTTAATCACAAATTATTCTCCTGACAGCACACAGTGAAATTAAAGCAAGCATCACAAGGCAAAGAGGCTTGACACTGGTTTACAAATTTCATGCAGGATCCTTTGGGGGTTCTAGCTTGATTCCAGGAAGAGCCAACCAGCCCCAGAGATGCAGCAGCTCTGCCCAGGAGTGCCCTGAAGCAGTAGTGCCGGTGGCTCCTCACACTCTGCAGTATCTGACAGCGGTTCTCAGCACCCCTGGCCAGCCCACACTTTGCTGTGGCCAAGTACACACTGCCACGGATGTCACCACACGTGGTTCACTCCTTCTCCTCCTCACTGACCAAGCCCAGCAGGAAATACATCTCTCACAAGCAGCGGGAACCAGACTCTCTCATACCAGGTGTGCGTTGTGCGAGGGAAATCAAAAGCAAGTTATGTTTGAACCTGCAGTACCCACACAGCTTGACCAAGCCATAAAAACACAGCTGTGTCAGTACAGAGACACCCAGAAGTGTCCATTTGCTCCTGTGTGTGCAGGCATGTGCTTGCAGTGTGGTCTGAGCACAGCCTGGCACACTGAAGCCTCACTGCAAATTAGGGATGAGGGATTATTTTTCAGTTTCCCAATTGCAAACTAAGGATTCACCCATCCCTCCATCCATCTCATAGAGGTCTTGTGAGGATAAACTGAGTTATTTGAACATTTAGAAGGTTGGAAGTGCTAAGAGCCAGACGGGAGGGAGTGGTCCAGAGAAGCAAGGAAGCAGAGCACACATTCAGTGGAGTTGTTGTTCCAGCTAATGCACAAAGAGCTCCCTTGCTCCCTGAAAAGCCAGACAATGCCTAACAGAGTGCACATATTGCAGAGCCTCATGTATTCAGTTTTCCTGGAAAAGCATAGAGCAGCAATGGTTTCAGGCTCTGCCTGGGCTCTGACTACTTGGAGAACCATCTCTACCATCTCCAACACACGTCCATGAGCAGAACGGAGGTCCCACTTTGATCATTCCTTTTCCTGCTCCATTCTTGGTGGCTTCCAAGGGCAGATGTTTCCACATCTCTCTTCCCCAAAATAAGACAGGAGTGTTCCTTGTCCTTCACGGCACTTACTCTACATCACAATTTATCATCCTTAGTCAATGGGGCACCCAACCCAAATGGTACCATCATATCAGCAGGCAAAACCCCCTAAGAAATGCAGCAATTCATTTAGCTCACCAGCACCACCCTGCCAAAGGGGATGGTGGGAAGAAAGTGATCCATGGGCTCTCACAACACCCACCAAACCCAACAGCACTGGAAATACAAATACAGAGGACCCCTGAACTCAGCATGGCAGGCGAGTGGCTGGGAGCAGTGAAAGGGATGGATTTTCACACCCCCACTCACTGTTGGCTGAATGATCCCCTATCACACATGGCCACAATCTCCACACAAGTGAGAGAGGGGAAAAATCTATGTGCTGCAGCCAGAAAATAACCTGCAGTTGAAATCATGCTACCTTCTAGCTAAGGAAGGTGTTAATAACAAGAAGGACTGAACGGAAGAAGCAAAAAGGGCTGTTCTGGACACTCCAGCAAGTTTTCCATCTCCTCCCTAAGCACAGCAGGGCAGAAAGGCTGCGGAGTGGACCACCAGTATATTGGCATTTTTCCCACTAATTGAAGTTTCCACTTGCATAAAACTACCCCTTGCTAATACATTGCACTTTCAGTAAAATCACGTCCCTTCAATTCTTTATATTTTTATTGTGGCATATAAATTACACTGTCCAAACAAAGAAAAAAAAGAAAAGCCATTATAAAATTAAATTCTCAAATTAAGTGTTCTATTCTAACCAGAGAAAAAGGGAACGTTTTGAACAAAATAATTTGGCCTGTATATTTTTCTAAACAAACTGTGTCACAACAAATGCAATCCTACAAAGATCATTTGTATTAATAAAATGGTATTTTTGCAATAAAAAAAAATTGCTGGCAAAGTGTTCAGCTGGGTTTATTAGTGTCATTAAGAATCCTCCTACATTCTCTTATTTTTCAGCAGCTAGCAAAGAGGTACGCTCAGAATTTCATTATTTGAGAATGAGGCAATAGATAAAATAAAAAATAAAGAGCAATTTGTACTCCTATAATGGCTTCCTCTCCAAAGCTTCACAGCAGTTTACAAAAAACTCTGTGATTTAACCTCCTCTCTTGCAATGTAGCTATTCCCCCTTTTTATGACTGGGAAAAATATCTCTTGAGAGAGACTCTGTTCCTTTCAAACATCTGTATTCTGAGTGCCAAGAGTGTGATTTACCACAGTTCATTGTGCTCCAAATCAGTGTCCAGGACAGGTACTCAGTATTTCTAGCAAAAAAGACCACAGGCATCTTGCATCAGCTATCCCAGACTCCTGGAATCTGCTACAGAGCTGGAGTGAATTTGGGACAGCAGGAAACTCAGCCCCTGTTCCTTTTAGCTCTGGGCTTCTTCTGAGTTTCCAGGCTCCAGGGCACAAGAGGCAGAGCCTTTCACCTTGTTCTAGCCTTCTCCAAAAACACACAGGATATTTCTAATGTTTTGTTAGGCAGGAATAAGCTCTCTGCAGAAACATTGACTGGCTCAATTCTCTTTTGTCCATTTTACAGCCCCTGCATTCCTGCTGGGCGACACGTAAAGATGTGAAAGAATTCCCAGCATTTAAAATTTCTTATTTTTAATGTTTTCTGGTGCCAAAACTGACAGACGTCTGTGCACGTATGGAAAAGGCAGGAAAGCAGGGCTGTTTCTGGGAAAGAAACACTTCTTTCATTTCCTTCCCTCTTCAACATTGGTTGATATTAATTTTAAACCTGGCTGGCACTCCACAGTAAGAAGAGTGAAAGATCTTGTTCTTTCATCCAAAAAAAATCAAATAGGTGTAGCTGCAATTTTAAAGCAACCTCGCCAAGCCATTAAGTTCCCAAAAGGACGATGGCTTTCCTGGCAGCACGAGGCTGGCCCTATCAGATGCAGCAGACTACCAGATCACAAAGCCTTACTGCTTCATTCTAGCCATGACCCATATTTCATCCTGTGCTTCAGAAGAAGATGAAAGGCCTTCATAATGCATCCTAAACATTACCATATGAGAAAATCCTGCAGCATTTAAAAAGGATAAGCAAATAGGGTCCTATAGAAATACTAGGACACTATAACATTCATTTGTAAAATCCCAGTGGGACAATTATGTCTCTAATTTTCTGTGGAGGGGAAGTATATTCCTGATATATTCTATACGCAGTAGTGATGAGAGCTTTCCATCCCAATAAGCACAGGACAGAATGCAAAAATATCCTGATGCCCCAAACCTGTGAAAAATCGAATTTTCTGAACCATTTTTAATGCAGGTAGGACAGGATTCAATATGTACTTTAAAAACTGTATAATGACAGTAACTATAAAGACTCAGAACCAGAACAAGGACCAATGAGGCCATTAATAATAGTAATAAATGTGGTTCTGCATGATGAAAACAGCCAAGGAATAATAATTTTTTTAAAAAGTCATTTTAGAATATGTTATGTCTTCTGTAAAATTCCCAATGCATTTGTAAATGCAGTATCAATTAAGGAGCGATTCTCTGTCTCAGAAAAGAGGCTGCAATCCACCCTGTGTTATCAGATGTTGTCTAGGAGGTCAGGAATGCTCCAAATGGTGCTGCTTCTCCCAGGCTCTCCTTGCCCTTGGGGCACAGGCACCAGCCGGGTGTCGAGAGCTGCTCTCTGCCTCGAAGCCGCGGGGCAGACACTGCCTGAGCATCCCTTGCTCCAGCAAGGGTAAGGAAAGTCCAAGCCTCTGCCAGGCTGCACAGAGAGAGGAGGAGGAATAAAAGCGGGAGCCCTCTTGCAGGAGCGCACACCATGGCATTATGTGCAGCATCACAGCTTTCGCTGGAGAAATGGTCCGCGTGGGAATGGGGGACGTGCAGTCGTCACAGGGCCCCTCTTCTAGGCTTCAATGGCATGAGTCCTGCCTCACTGAGCACCACTGAGAGCCAGTAACCTTCCAGGCTCCCTCCTTCCCGTGCTCTTCCGGCTGCCACAGGTCTGCAGACCTACAGCTGCATTTTGAACAAATATACCAGACGTTTCCTTTCCTTGTACAATTTTTTCTTGGGAAACTCTGGAGAGCAAACTGCACATTTCGGTCCTTGGTTGCACAGCTTCAACGCTCAAATCTTCTCCTCCTCAGGCAGTAAATGCAGCTATTGTTTTGCCAGTTGGTCGGGTTGCTCTTTTATTTTTTGGAGAGCCTCATGTTGCTGCCAAGGTAATGCACAATGTTACACACTTTAGAAACCAGCCCGGGTTGTGTAATGCTCCCCTACCACCACCAAACAACTTAGGACTGCATCAGCCCAGGGAAAAAACAAGCCTGGAAGCTAGAGGAGAGAAGATTAAAGCAAAGCAGCAGCACGGTTTTTAATTGTGCCTTAGAATTTCTAATCTGGTTAATGGTCCTTCCAGCGCATCCTGTGTAAAGACATGAGCATGTGGCATGTACTGAAGGAGGATCAACACTGACACACTGACAGATGCGCTTATTGGCACAAGAGACTAGATTAGGTTTTGGACTGGATTTTTTAACTTGTTAGCTAGCCAGCAGCAACTTGCTTTTTTGGAGGGGAAAGCAGGGATCAAACAATTGCTGCAGAGGGATATTAGTTCCCTGGCACTTCATCTTCTTCCATTACAGATTCTCTGCTTGAACATGAGACAATGCTGTCATTCCTTCCCCCTGACTCACTGGCAATTCTTCATCCATCTCTGGTTCGTGGCTTTGGAGATTTTTTTGGCTGGAATTTGATCACCCCCACCTGCCCTTTTATTCTCTCTCCATATTTTTCTACACTTCTGTCTCCTTCATCACATACCAAAGCTCTGCTGTGTAGTGAAAGCCTGTAAGTCAACCAGAAGTTCTATACATACACCTGGATATTGTGCAATTTTCTTGCCCATTTGAGGAAGATGATGAGCGAGTGCCTTTTACCGCAGGCACGCTGGCATGTGTGGCAAAGAGCACAGCACAGAAGGTGAAAAGTGGCTGCCTGCTGAGAGGGATGCAGCTAATGTTTAACAGCACATGTATGAAAGCTAGCTCTGTTCACATTCCTCGGGAGAGCTGTCCCACAGGTTGACAGAGGGCTGTTCACAGAAGAGGGCAAGAGTAATTAAGGAGAACCAAATTGTAGCTGGTGGGAGAGATGGGGGATTGCAAAAGTCCTTGGAGCCCAGCCAGGACACAGGTTAGAGGTCAGAAGTGCCATGGGTACTGTTGTTCTGACGGCAGAGTGCTGCTGGAGCTGTCATGCCCTCTTGCCAGGCTCACAGCTTCTCGGAATCTGAGCAGTGGCTGAGCAGCTGGGTACACAAACACCTCCCATCCAGCCCATGAGTTCCCAGGCCAGTCCCCCTTTGCCATCTCGCCATATTCCAATGACACAGGGAAGTGCAAGGGGGTAGAAGCTTGGGACAACAGTGGCACTGTAACTGGACTGCACTTTTTGATAAACCTTCTGTGTTCTTTCACTCTTCCCTACTTTCCCTCCTGCTGAGTCCTGCATTCCATGTGCATGGTCCCCAGCCCATGGGATCCTTGGTCCCACAAGGAGAAGCCGCTGCTTGGACACCACATCAGCGCTTCAAGGGTGGTGGGAGTGGGGACTGTGACTTTGATGCAGCACAGCAGAGACACCATAGCCAGGGCTGCTTGCAGAGGAATACTTGTGCCTGGCTGGGTCTGTGGCTCTCCTGCAGTCACCCAGCCCCAAGGCTGAGCTTCTCAGGGAGGCTATTCATGGAGCAAAGGGTCTAGCTGGGACACCATCCCTGTTTGTGGCAGTGAAGCCAAGGGAAATGCTTCCAGAAGTCAGCAGCAGTCTGAGGAGCCCTTGCAGACACGTGGCTCCAAAAGAGGCACACTGGCCGCTGAACCTGCACCTTCCCCATGGAAGGTGAATGCACACTGCTTCCCTAGAGCAAACAAACAGGAGCACACCAGCCAACTCCCTCCTAGCCCACAGTAGTAGTGCCAGGTGAGGAAGAGAACAATTCACCCACCTACAGATGAGACTGCAGTACAAACAACCACATAGGAAAGAGGTGAGCCACTTGAAGGGGCCAGTTAAGCAGGCACTAACAAGATCTGCCTTGCTTTCACCCTCCAGAGAGCCACAGCCCTCAGCCTGGGGGACTGTGTGTCCCAGGAAGGAGCCAGAGTAGCTGCAAGAAGCCCCACCATCCCCTCTGAAGGCTTAAATAGCTAGCATGCCTCCTGCACGTCCACACCTAGCAGTCTTGCTGCTTCACATGGCCAAGCTGCGCCTTCAGTGGTTTTCCAAGCGCAGTGTATTTACTTTTTAATGGGTGAGCAGAAACAACTGACCCCAAAGCCAGTGAAGAGCAGGAAAGGGCGCATCAAGTTATATGGCCCCCTTGGGCCAGCATGAGCACTGCTGCACCCAGCTGTTCTCTGGCTCCCTGTTCCATGGGAGGGTTCAGGGTCTCAGCCTGCCCCCAGGGCACAGCAGGCATGTCATGGAAATCTGGCCTGTGCCCACAAAAACTACAGCCTACAGACAGGTTTGTGCTGCAGGTGTGTGCAGGGATGCAGCCATCCAGCTTGCCCAAGCAGCATACACCTGCAGCCCTGGGAGCATTGTAGCTCCCTAAGGAAGATCGGCAGGCATTTCTCAGTCCGATGTCCCAAATGTCATCACATGGATTTTGCTGAGCATGGAGGTCTGAGCAGAGCTGGCTGGCTCCTGGAATAGGTGTCTCGTGGTGAATCCTCTATCCAAAACTGCAGGTGGTTGGCCCAGGGTGCAAATGGCAGCAAAAGCATCAATCTTTCTGCAGTGAGAACAGAGGGATGCCAGCTCTCAACCTGACCTCAGTTCTAAACCCCGGATTCAGCTCCCCTGTTCAGAGGCAGGACAACCTGTCCTCAGTCACAGCCCTGCTTGAATCCGTGCCCTTCAGATCCAAAACAAACAACCAGTTCCTGGTAGGGCTGAGGAGCAAACAGCAGGGCCATCAGCAAGAGCCAGGTGGGAGCTTCTGGCTCTAAGCCTGAGAGAGCTGAGGAGGAGGAGAAAGCAACACGGCAATAGGAACATTGCTCTCCAGAGAAGGGGCGCAGCAGGGGTGGCACAGAGTGCACAAGTGAGTTCATAACTGCCTGTCAGGGAACCAGCTCTGTACTCAGGAGATGTTTTCTTGTGCCAGCTATAGCTCAGCATCTACAGGATCAGTAGCATGACAGCAGCACCAGTAGGCTGCCACTTTCTCCTGGTGACCCAGGGTGTTCACCCATCAGTACACTTGCACTCACACACATGCAAAAGCCCCAGGCCATCTGCTCTTCTTCAGACTGCAAAATTACATAGTTTGAAAAGCCCTAAAATGCTGATTCCTCCCTCAGCAGGGACACAGTTCTCCAGAAATACAAAAGCATGAGTCCACTGGGGAAAAAGGATATACTGGACAGTAAAACACTGTAACCGTCTCTCAATGCCATGTAGGATGCTGCTGAAAGAATTGTGAAACAACTGTGAGACTTTTTGGACGCTCAAACACTGAATGAGTCAAAAAATCATTTGTGTCCTACAGAGAAACACAAGGACACAGACAGATCCCTGCTCTTTCCCTCAAAGCAATTGGCTTCTAGCAACATGATGTAACCTTGGTTTTTCCTCCCCTTATTGTAAGTGCATCTCTGGGTGTTTGCTTTTAAAGCTGTATCCATTAATAATGTGCCTCTATATTTATTTAGAGATATGTCAAACAAGGAGCGCTTATCCGTAGCTCCAGGCAACCCAACAATTTTAATACATAAACAGCTATATAAATGAGTCTCATAATCATCCAACAAAAGCTTCAGCAACAAAGAACCCCATAAGCACACAGTTTTTGCTCAGGATGCTCAAAATTCGGCATCCACTTCAGCAGCCAAGGAGAATAAATAAGCTTTTCAAGGGAACCAGCTCAGGTTATTACAGATCAAATGGAGGAACAAGTTGTTTGCCTTTCCTTAACTTAAAAAAAAACAACCCACAAATGGAAAAACATGGGCCAGTTTTTCAAGCAAGCTCGGCACGCTGCCTGCCTAAATTACACTTACATGCAAGTGCATGCAAATGCGTTGTTTCCCTGGTCATATGCCTGAACTGCATCCACATTTTCCTCAAATGCCTTCTGGAACGTGACAGGACACGCACGAGCAACCTCCCCAACCCTTCAGAAACCAGAGTATGGGCATGCATGTGGGAACAGAGGAAACACCTGCATTCCTCCACAGCACAAACGCAGCCAAAATAATGATGAGTCTGAAAAAAGCCCGACCAAAGGCAAAGGTCAGGTTGCTGGGACTTTGTGGAGCGGAGGGGGTTCAGCTTGGTGCTTGGCAGGAGGGAGCCTTAGGACCTTGTGCTCTTAAATGTATTTTCCTGCAGGAGATGGGAAAAAAAGCCAAATAAAAAATAAGCAAACATTTTCAGCTTCTGCTGCAGTTCTGTAGAGGAGTGACTAAACACTGCTGGCAATAGCTCAGCCCCCTTCAGAGCCTGCTGCTGCTGGCTGTATCCCTTCCAGAGAGATGGGGTCTGCCTGCCACTGAGGCAAAGGAGGTGCACAGTGGGGTATAACGTGGCACCTCTGTGCCACAGGCAAGCAACTGTGGCCCTGTGCAGTGCTGGCCACTGCTTTGGGCCAAGCCCTGCTCCAGTGAAAATCCAAACAATGCACTTGCTGAAACCTTGCAGGACCTATTGTGCACATCCCCCGACATTAAATACCAACTGTGATGTTCTGGCTGGCCCCGTGGGGAGGTCCTGCTTTTCCCCCGGGGAGGTGTTGCCGATCTCTCAGCTGGGCACCACCCACCCCACACATGGGAACAAGGGAAGGCACCAAAGACACCATGGAGGTTCAGCTTCCAAACTTGCTTTTCTCTTCCTGGATGGGAGTTACATGCAAAAGAATTACATGAGAGGGCCACAAAAGAGATGGGTAAGGAAACCCTCAGTAGTTCAGCTTAGACATCTGGGGTTTTTAATCCTCCTCCCTCTGTCTGTCTGATGCCCAAAGGAAAAAATAAAGTGCTTGGATGGGCCAGTTTGGTGTGAGTCCCTGTCCCTCCCTTCCTACTCCCCCTCACTACAGCACAAGAGGAAAAACACTTGAAAGGCTAGGGGATGGCCTCAAGGATGTCTGCTTTGCCTCCACTCATGCCACTCTTTCTTTTTTATCTTTTCAAACATCCAAAGAGGAAAAAGGCAGGACCATCCCCTGCACCCGGGTGCCTTTCTCACACACACACAGACAAGCACATTCCCATTCAAAACAAGACTGCAGTGCATTGAACTTGTCCCTGAATGTAACCCTTCTGGCTTGAACAGCCCTGCTGGCTCCTGCCTTGGGCAAGGTTTCAGTTTCCCTGCGGCTTGATGACGTGACTTGGGCAAGATTTATAAGGCTTACAAAAAAACACAATTAAATCTAAGGGGTAATGAAGGGGATTTTCTTATTTCTTTTCTTTTTCCTCCCTTTTCACTGCTTGCTTCTAGGACTAAAGCAAAAGTTGAATTGGCAGAAGTCCACTGTGTTGGCTGGAGCCTGAATTTCTAGCCAAAGATGTTTTCTCCAAGTCTAGTTAAATTAATTTCCTTGAGTTTTTCAAACATTTTCTTTGCTCTAGGTGGGTGAGAAGCCATTGACATTTCAGTTGAGGAGCAATCAAAACACAGGACCTGAAGGGCCAAAGCCATCTCTGCTGTAAATGCTGTGGCTGGCACTGCACCTACCATCACTGAGGGAAACAGCTGAGGTGGACATCCTGGAAGATAGGGCAGGTAGGGAGGAGAAGCCAGGTTGAAACATCCCCTCTGCTTTCCGCAGAAGAAGAGCCATCCCTTTGGGAAGAGATCAAGTCAGGTCCTTGTCTGACCCTAAAGGCTGGAAGAATGGATGTACCCAAATCCAACAGAAAGGAGCATGACCTCCACTGGAAACCATACATGCTGGAAAAGAAAAAGCCTGTGTCCCAATTTTGTTCCAATCCCTGAGAAGCAAGGTGCCAGGGCAAGCAAGGGTCACACGGTGCTTAGTGAAGCACGTGCACACCCACAGCCACGTGTGCCCAGGCAAATGCATTTTTTTCTCCTGCAGAAACTAAACTTCAGATCTTGTGGGCTGGTGTTCTTAATCCAAAAGCAAAGGTCAAACAGAAAGTACGTGGCTTTGATTTATTTATGGAGAACCTTAGCCATCAGACTTTCCAAAACCATCAGCAAATTCTGCACATCCACGTTTAAACCCCTCAGAAAGGTGCTGCGCCCTGCCCTTCCAAAGGCCCCCCTGTTCAGGTGCTGGGCTGGCAGCGTCAGGAGCCAGGAGTCTGGCACAACACCAGCCAGCCTGGCACAGCAGGGCCACGTTCACCACTGTGAACTCAGACGCAGTGCATCCTCTGCGGATGTCGGCGCAATTGAATTATTTACTTATTTCTTATTACATTACTGAAAAGGAGAGTGAGGAAAAAAAACCCTCCCAACTTGCTTGAGGAGGAAATGAATAGGGAAACTTTGAGATTTCTCATCCCTCCAAAAAGCCCCTCGGTGAGCACGGCCACTGCAGCTGCCCCCAAGAGATCTTGCAGCACCTCAGTCCCGATACCAACAAGGAAGTACCAAAAAGGCACCTAACCACACAGCCAGTTTCTTTTCTAAGCCTTCGGGCTGCCTCTGAAGTTTTTTAAACAAGACTCTTTCCTGTTTTTGAAACCTGGGCATCCGTATGGTTTGCAGGTTACTCAAATAACCTTATCACTTGGAGCAACGCTGGCATGAATTTCAAAACTGCTTATTGCGGTGCTCCCCTCCCCTCTCCACACATATCTATTTACTCGTAGGGAGCCTTATTTACAGTATCTTCCTGCCAACTGCTGACACAGAAGAAAAAAAAGCCCTGGGTTACACATTAAGCTTTATCGTTGAAGTATTCATGCCAGACGGTGTCCAAACAGAGTTAACTGACTGACCTTAGCTCAGGGTAAGCCACACAAGGGGGAAATTTCTATCGCAATCTGCTTGCACGGGCAAAGCTCGTTTCGCACCACCAGCTTTTTCATCTCCTCCCCCCCTTCATCTGGGCTGAAAAGGCTTTTCAAAGAAAACATGGTTTTGTTTTCAGAAAGCTAAGTAGAACTGGTTCCTTGTAAGTTCATTAAAGGAGGAATTACCAGAAGGAGACGTTTGCAGGTAAACTTTAAGGCATGGAGAGGACTGCCTGTACAATAAATCCTGATTTAAAATCCACACAGCCTGCAAGTGAAATTCAATTCTTCTGTCGAAAATGGGAAAATGAAGAGGACTGCCATGCAAGAATATGCTGTCCAGAGGGTCTGGAAAATCCAGATATCAGCTTCACTACACTTCTTTTGCACAGCAGCTTTGGAAAGATCTGCCAAACGTAACAGTTTCATTTGACAGTCATCTTTTGGCTTAACTTCTGAGCTGGATGGTGGCCATCTCCCATTGCACAATAAAAATGCCTGCAAAATTAATCATAAACTCCCTGCCTGGAACTCCCAGTGCTGCTCTCCTGAAGGGTACCTGCAGCTTGCTCCAAAACCTTGCTCCAAAACCCTGCCAGTACCTCAAACACTGTGTTCATTAATGGCCCAGCCAGCGAAGGAGGGCAAACCATCACAAAAACAATCCATGAACTTTATTCTTCCACTCCCACTTCTGCAATCTGCTGGCTAAGCCATTTACCTCTGTGTACACTTCACAACAGCCACACAACAGCCAGGCACAAAGGTGCTTATCTCGACCTCACACTTCACATCCTTTCTTCTCACAGCTAACACTTGGCTGGTGAAGAAAGTTGTATCACCTCTCTTGGGGGAAAGAAGAACCTAGAGCTGCTCTCAGATTAACCTCTCTTGATCCTCTCTCTCCAGTAAATTCAGTACCACCAATTCGGCAGGGGTGCGGTAAGGCCCCCTTGCTGCAACACGTGTCTGCATGTGTTGGTTTTGTCATCAGGGTCTCCTGGGAATGCAGGCAGAGTGGGTTTGTTGTTTGTGAGAACTGCTGGCTGGCCAGCCCTGCCACGGGAGTGTGGGGCATGGGGCATGGGTGGGACATCCCTGCACTAGCTCCCTGAATAAACCACACTCCACTTTACTGCTCCCATGTCCCCTTGTGTAAAATGAGTTTCTTCTGCCAAGCAAGCTGCTCTGCACTGGGGAGGCAAAGCCTCTGCTCCCCACTTCCTATCCCCAGCATGCAGTGCTAGCACTTGGGGAATCCTTTCCCCGGAGTTCCTGTCCCACCGCAGGGGTGCAGCCCTCGCTCTGACAATCTCATTAATGGCTTTGCACCTCGTTTGCAACAGAGGTCTCTCCCTCAGTGTGCTCACCAGAGCGCTCAGGCTCAGGAAGCCCCCGGACCCTCTGAGCACACTTGGCTCTGGCCTAGATTGCACTGGGCAGCCGCTGTTACACTCACAGCCCTGGGCTTTCCAGCAAGGATGCGGCCATCAAATCCAGGGTGCCATCTTCTCTTTTCCTTGCAATTCTAATTAAATTGCTCATTTAAAAAAGTAAGTGAATTGCATTCCTGCTATGTTAATTAGTTCCTCCTCTGTAGTTTTCTTCTTCCAATAGAAAATTGAATTGAGCATACAAACACCCTGGGAAAATAACAAAAACAAAAACCCAACCAGACAACAAAAACAAAAAAACCAACCCCAAGCAGGATTTAAACAGCTCCAGAAGGGAGCAAGAATGTATTTCCTAACATATCTAATAACAAAACATAAAGGTATAAAACAAATGTGATTAAAAACAGAGAAGCAAGCAGCACACATTTTATTGCTATGTTTTCACTTTTTATTTCTTTTTAACAAGGATAAAAAATAACTTGTGCAACCTCCACCAGGAAGTGAGTGGATCTTTGAACTCTGCCATCTGGCTAGTGGAATCTGTATTTTTGTTGCCTCAGGTTACAGGTTAATCCTGCCAGTTTTTATTATTTGTAGAAGTAGTTGGCCTCTTGGAAGCTTTTACAGTCTCTGTCACAGAGACTGCTGCTGAGCAAAATACACACACAAAATACTGGGGTCAGTGTGATGAGGACATTGAGCAGGGAGAGAAAGAGAGAGGGGGGGAAAAGGCAGTTCTGGCTAATCTAAAATTATCCTTTTTATTACAAGAGGAGATGTTGCAACATGTGCTGGTGAATTTGCCTCACACTGCAAGTCAGCGCAGACAGGAAGGCTGAGCCTCCCTGCTCATGGTGGAAGTCAAGCCCGAGCATGCCCAGCAGCTGGGGAGACCCATGTGATGACAACAGCATCCAGCTCCATCTGCTGATGTGCTCCCAGCCCCCCCGGGCATTTTTCCATCTAGTCTTGCAAGCAGCTGGATCAATTTACTCTAGCCTACGGTGCACTGCACAGGCACAGACTGAAAATATTACTCATGGAAATCCCCTCTGTCTCAGTGCTTTGAACAAGGAATCAGGTAGCTTTCAACCTCCTGACAATTAATAGCCTTTGGTTGAGGGAGAGCAGCGCAAAAACGCTGGAAAGGATGGCTTTCAAAACAGCTTGCTTGGTTTCTAGTAAATTAAAGGGAGTGGGCGGTTGAGGTACACAGTAATACTATCCAGCCCAGTGTGGTCTTCACTGACGTCAGCAGGACATTTTTTTTCCCTGCTCTTTCCCTCTGTCTGCCTGCCTCCTGAAAAGAGACACATGGAGGCTAATGCTGTGACAGGCTTATACTGCCGGAGAACCTCCAGCTTTCCATCAACAAAGCCAGAGCGCAGATGCTACTATGTTGCAAATGAGCAGCACCAAAATATATGCAAGTCATTTCAGAGGAGGAAAAAAGCTGTTGGAAACAGAAATCACGAGGACTTGCAGTATGTATTTCTCTTTGTGTTGCATGATTAACTGTTCTGACTAAGACAACGCTCTTCCTGTGGCTAAGAACACATCCTCATCTTGGATTTTGCTTGAAATAGCACATTTGACCACGACCCCTCCCCACAACTGCTGTGCCCATCCCAGCAGAAGTCTGTGGTGTTTGCAACTGTGTTTTCTCAGTCTCACTGAACACCTCATTTTCTCTGAGGCCCCTGTACTGTAGGCTGGAGGCATTATACAATAGCTGCCAGCTTTGCATTGAAAATATGCCAGTAAGTTCAGCAGAAAAATTCCACAATGCTTTCAGCAAACATGATTTCTGTGCACCGTCGTGCACTTGCAGCCTTTTCATGCACTGCTATTTGCTATAGAATAAAAGGTGGTTGGACAGCAAATAAAAGATGTACAGCACTGAGATGCTGCAGGTAGGAAAAATGGACCCTAGGGTCATAGATATCACCTTCCAGGTGAAACGTAACACTACAGTGCCCACATTTACTGCGTCAAAAATGTGAAACACAGAAAATGTCCAGGCCAGGAATTTTTTAGGGTTGCAAAAGACAAAGGGGACTTTTTTATAACAAAAATGTGTACTGAAGCTGCTGTGCCAGGTTCTGACTCAACACAGACACATGCATACTGCTCGAAGTGGAAGATTTTTCCAGTAATTGAGTGGACTGAATGAGCTCATCATGACCCACTGAGCAAGTTTTCTTAGTATTCCTTTTGAGCAAGCGAACAGCTTTGATCAGTGCTTGCACTCATTTGACTTTTCCCCTGTTCCCAAACTTTTGTTCTTTTCATGAAACACCCGTTCCATTCAGCTCCTCTTGGTGAAAGGAGCAATTTTTTTCCTAAGTGTAGCCACGGGACTTAAGTAAATATCACTGAAGCGTTAAAAATCCAATGTATTAATGAAATGATACTGCAGGCATTGTCAAGTTGCCGGATCACCAGAGTGAGAGCAGAAGAAGAGTACTGTCCATGAAAGCCAAAAGACACCATCGTTCCACAGAACCACTGCAGACACAGACAGGGCATCCTTGTGCAGGAGGCTGAGGGGGATGTGTCAAAGTGGAAGACCATGAATCACTGAAAATAAATTATGTGATTACCAACTGGCACATTCTTCTTGTCCTTCCGTATCCTGATCTCCTGATTTCGTGATGGTCACCCATGCAAATTGATGGCATTGTGCCTGCTGCTCTGAAGAGGATTTTTGCTGCTTGTTATTAAGGTATGAAACTTTACATGGTGTGAAGGTTGAGGAAAAGGTCTCGAACCAAGTCATTTTTGGCAGGAGTAGATACAATTCCCTAAGGGCCACAGCTATAGACTGGGCTTTGCTGCAAACACCCCACATCTTTGTGTGCCTGTCTCTGGAGAACAAGTCAGAGATTTTTACGAGGAAGTATCGCCTGTTTGCCTTTTCTGCAAGTTGCCTGCTGATATCCTTTTGACAACAGTGTCTTTCAGGATTTATTTGCAACTTTCATTAAGGCATTTTGGAGAAAAAAATGGAAGGAATTAATAGCTCTCTATAATTACAACTAAGCGTGGCAGTGCCTTGGGTTAATGCAGCTCATATCTCCAAGTTGCCACTCCTGAGTTTTAGCCACCAACCTCTGCTCCCTTTTTCCTGCAAATGGAAAGTCCCTATTGCTTTACACAGTAGGCAAAGACAATTACCCTCCGGACTTCGAAAGAAAAGGAACTTTGATGAATATGTAACTCAGCTAACCAGCACTTTTCATTTATAAGAAAACACTCTTCCATTTTCACACCTGACAGGTGCATCCCAGGTGGTAGCCTGCTTTCTTCCGAGGTCTCACCGAAGAGAAGGAATGGCACCCCAGAGCCCTACCTACACAGCTTCAGGCTCTCCGACTGAGTATTTTCACAACTCAGCTGTGCCCACAACAACCTGCAGCACAGTGTGCCTGGCCATGGCAGATGAGGTTGAAAGGAAATCCACAAGCTTCTCCAGTTCTCTTTTTCTGCTATTTTTGGAGGTGTAGTCAAGTCCAGGCCACATAGATCCGCACAGCTATCTTCAGACAGCCTTTGGCTGCCCTGCCATGTGAGAGCAGAACTTGAGCCCAGGTTTCAAGTTGCAAGCAAGGTGGCCCTGATGGTGAGAAACATAGCCCAGCTTGCTCAGCTTGGACTGAGGTTGTCAATGTACAATGGTTTTGTAGCAGAGGATCAATGGCAGCTGTCAATTCATGTCACCCTGGCCACCAAACAGCCATGAGCTGGTCATGGGTCTGAGCCACTCACGCTGCAGGTGAGGCTGAAGGTGGACCTGAAGGTGCACTTGCCTGAAGGTGGAAACAAGAGCACGAGGCAGAGCAATGCCCCATCACCCCCCGACAAATGCAAGCAGAAATGTTAACCAGCTCATGAGATGGGCCCCTGGAAAATATCTTACGTGATTGCTTCTCACTAGCCATGGTGAAAAGCATGCAAAGAAAGAGGGCTTCATATCTCAGCTGGCAGGCAAAGAGTCCTTTACAGGGACACCCCTGAATTATTATTACCACCACTCTCCTTTTTTACAAAGCCTTAGAAATCTTTCCAAGATGGTATTTTTGTGACCAGACAAAGGTCAGAGTCCCTGCTATGATAAATCAGGTCTGATTTGGAGGCATGTTCAGCTGACAGAGTCATCTGACCAGGGCAGCTGTGCATAGACCCTGAACCAGTTCCCTTCTTGTCTCTCTGTCAGGCTGGGCATGAAGCTCAGACATCTGCTAGTTCCTGAATTACAGCATGCACACAGTAACGGACGTGCCCTGTTCAGGGAAGCTTGTGTTTATTATTTTCCAAGCTTTGCATCAACTACACACACAACCAGACCGCAGCGTCCAGTCACCAAATCTGCTGTGTGCAGCTGCGTTGGCTGCTAAGTGACTTCGTAATGGTGGCTTCCCTACGAAAGAAAAAAAAAAAGAAAAAACAAAACTAAAGGAAAAAATTTGCATTTCCCCTTTTCTGTCTTGCCAAATCCTTCCCTTCAAGAAACTACTTAAAGTCCTGCTAGGTAGCATTGTACTTGTAAGGAGGGCAGCAGGCCCAGCCATATCACTCACAGCTTTGTTCATGACCAGCAAAAATGTTTGGGGATAGTTCACAGCCACCCGGTGGGGGCTGGTGCATTCACATATTCTCTGGGGTTTGGGGGGATTGATGTCAACCCTGAGCCAGTGCAAGGACAAGTGGCCCCACACAACTCCCCAGCATGTCCCAGGCGTCCTGCTGAGCACCAGCACAGTTGGCTCTTGCTATGACACCAGCCTGGGCCCCAGCGCATCCCCTGCCCTGTTCCCACTCCACGCCTTCCTTCCGATGTGCTGCTTGTGCTCCCCCATGAAAAAATGCTGCTCCACTGAGTGGCCCTAGATCATTTCCTGTACTGCCGCCTGCCCCGGCAGGAAAGTGATGCTGCCAGGCCCCCAGGAACCTGTGCAGCATACGGGGGCGCCCCTGCAAAAAAACCCAGTTGGCGTAGGCGGTAGCTGAGGTCCCTCCACAGCCAGCACCAGAGTTCAGGGTGAGCTCCCAGCCCAGAGCTGTTGTCCACAAATGAGGCTGAAATCCCCTTCCGCCATTCCCCCGCCAGCACCCCTGAGCTGCACTGCTTTGACCTTTTCAGGGAAATCTGCTTGGATGTTTTGGCTATGACTCCCTGGCAGCCACATCAGAGGGGGAGCTGAGCCCACTGTAAAGGTCAGAGAGGCACAGCCTGCCCCTCAGGGGGCTGCTGGGCCTGCCAACTCAGCTGTTGTCTTCCCATGACTACAGCTGCCATCGCTGCTTGGAAAGGGCATGAGCGCGATCCTGTTATTACAGTCTGGAAATCCTAAGGCCATGGTTTCAGATGGGCTCTCAGAAACAGGAGAGGCAGGGTGCTCTGCCCTGGCTCCTTGTCAGGGAAAACTGAAAAGGGTCCTCACAAGAAGCTGCTTTTAGGGTTTTGATCACTTCTCAGAGCTACTTAGTCCTGCTCTCAAAGGGCCAGGCCTCATGCTTTACATAAGGCATTTGTGTCTGCTTGAAAAAAACAGTTAAAAGCCCCTGAGACTGAGAAATTTTAAAGACACAGCAAAAAACCCCAAAGCTTCAAGCCTGTAAGCACCTCTCCTAACCATACACAAATTGCTTCCATATTTTACAAGTTTTGAAGAGTGTGTGTATGCGCTTTGTAAATCAGCAAGCCTGACCCTGAAGCCATCCAAAACTCATGATCAAAAACTTCTGAGTATTTGAGGTACGGGTGACATCATTCTCCAAAGGGTTCCTTCATCTAAGTAAAAAAAAAAAAGGAACTTTTGAAGCAGAACAACAGAAGCTCTGAAAACTTACTTTCTGTGCCAAGAAACACAATGCATAATGGGGACACACACAATCCCATCGGTACAAGGGAGAAGCAAACAGGCCCTATTTTCTGTACTTATGGAACTAAAATGACCTCCAGACAAATATCCTACCACCTGTGACATTTGAGTGTTCAGAAACAAAAATCTGTCCTGTGGTCTCTGTGCCTTTTGTCTACCCTCCTGCATCTCTGCAGAGAGAGTCAGAGGAGTAGAGGCAGAGCATGGGGACATGACTGAGGGGTACTGCCATCCACATGCTTCTGTAGTGCCCCTCACTGTAGTGCCCCTGGGTCTTTCAAGGCACTGTGGGTTTCTGCCAACACTGCTGAACGGCTGTGCTTCACATATTGCTGTGTCAAAGTTTCTTAGTACCAATTTCAGGGTAGCATAACATCCCAGAAGGCTGGGCTGAGGCCACTACCAAGACAATTCAGGTTTGCTCCCTTACCCCAGCAGCAGTCCGAAGGGCTGTGATTGTGAGACCAAGTCATGCAGTCCAATAGGAGCATAGCATATCTGTAGGACAAAGCACTTGGGATTAAGGATATTACATCCATGTAGTGCACATTTTAGAAGGGGTTGCATCAGACTAGCTGCAGTCTGGCTCTATGAACTGAGCTAGGAAGCAGACGGGGAGCTCCCAGAGAGCATTTTCCAGTTTAGTTTCTTCCACCAGAAACCCAACCTATGTATTGCAAGGTCACCCCACAAGGTGGAAGGTGGTGTGGGAGCAACAAGGCTGTTTGTCCAAAGGGCATCCCCAGCCTGAGCCAGTAATGCAGGCACTTCCAGCTCATCCATCTGCCCTGGGCGCAGAAATGGAAGAGCCCCAGTGTCACTGCTCACCAGATGCTAAGTGACTTGTATGAGCAACCTAGGTGGATCCAGGCAACTTGACATAAGGCACAAGCACAGAGGACATTGGCTGAGAAGGGGAAGGGGAGGAGATATGTTTAGGAAAACAATGCTGCAGAGGAGGATGGATGCAGTTACAGCCCCTGCCCACATACACTGGGATCCAGTGGGACAGGACAAGGTTTTTCGGGCCATCCCATCTCATTCCCATTTCCATCCCAGCTCACACAGTGCCCCTGCAGGCTGTGGTGAGAGAGGAGGAAGGTGCTTCTCAGCACACTTCTGAGTGAAGGCCTGGACATGGGGGTGGAGGCAGTGGGGCAGGGGCATCCAGCTCAGCCCAGCCTCCTCTGGGAAAAGGCAGTTGGGGCGCTGGCCTGCAGCCCAGGCAGCTCCAGAAAGAATACGAAACCTCATCATTGTGAAAGCAGGAGGTGACAGTTCATGCTAAGGCAAGGGGTTCCAGGGTGATTTCACTGCCAGCACAAGGTGCAGCTTGTTGTGTGCCACCACTCTGCAGCTCCTCAGAGCTCCCATCTGGCACAGCGGCCACAGCGAGCATCCAGGAGTGTTGTCCCCTGTCCACCAGTCAGGGCAGCTCACAGTGTGGCCAAGGACAGCTCTCCTGCTTTGAGATACCTACAGGACTCGTCATATCTTTGTCTTTATAGGGAAGAACAAAGACAGGAAGATAAAGACAAACATTTGTGACAAAAAAGAGGTGTAAAATCATGAAGGTGCCAGGTAGTTTGGAGTTCCGTGGCAAGGCAGGGCCATCACAAACAGCCAAATGCCCATCAAATGTTATTTCTGGACACCACTTCAGAACTGACTTGGAGGGAAGTGTGACATTTACTGAGTCACCTCCACCACTTCCTGCAGCACCTGGCGCTTACTTCAAGGGCTCTCATTTAGATACTGAGAAGTTGCTCGCTATTCAGGCTGAAAATAACATCATTTACTTTCATTTTTTTTTTCTGAGAAGCTTTGCTGAAATCATGATCTGTAATGCAACAGCCTCCAGTGCAGCCCCACGTGCAGTTCACAAGCACTATGAAAGAGCAGCTTAAAAGCTGTCAGTCACCTGGTACTTCTCCCAGAAGGCAATCAGCAACACGTAGCTGCTTTCTCCTTGAATCCAGTAACCGGCAGCAAGACTTTTGTTTTCCAAGCCACCCCAACCATGTTGCATCCTGAACACTGATGGAGGTTTTTGCCACTTGCTCTGACTGCACCAGTAAGCTGAGGCCTCCTCAGCCTCAAACATGGGCTGCAGCAGCCGCATCATGAATAGAAATAATTCTGAAGGACAGCTCTGAATCTCTGCCTTTATGAAGAGTCATTCAGGGCTCCCATGTCCCTGCTTGCTCCTGTCAGAGCCCTCCAGGGCTCGGGATGCACAGCCTCAAAGTGCAAGCAATTTCTGAGAAGAGGAATTGAAAAGAAAAGCTAAATCTAAATTTAAAAGAAAAAAACAACAAAAAACAACAAAAAACAACAAACCACAAAACCAACAACCAAACACAGACAAGTATGTCTTTAGTTTCATATCTAAATTATTTTTACACATTTCTTCTGCTTTTAAGTACTCCTCTTGCTGAGGATCTAAAACTGATTAATTATTTGTGTATACACATTAGGCCTCCCTGTTTTGATATACAGTTTGTTAATAAGGAAAGGACATATTTTCCACCTTGGTGGAATTACAGAATTTACACAACTTTTCACATCCAATCCAAAAACATTTGTGGTGTTTCTTTCAAATGTTGAAGCTGGATAAAGGACATTTTGTCCTTATGAAGACAAAACCTTTCATTAAAGGCCATTACAATCACAAAGGATCAGCCACCTAAATGCAAGTGTCTTTGTTGGCACCGCATCCATTAAAACAACTACTCGAACAGGATATGATGTGAATGTTTAGTCTGTGGAAAAAAAAAAAGAAAAAAGCAAAAAAAGTATCAAATGTAGAAATGTCAAGGGTGAAAGAGGAACTGGGGTTGTTTGCTGTTAGAAATGTCTCCTCTTGCATCACACTGGCCTGTGAGAGCCATGCATGCGGAAGCACCATGGAAATCCTAGGAAAGGATGAAAAACCTCCCTTTCTTGTGAAATACACTGTTTTCCCAGAGACCATTCCAATTCAGAGTCAGACAGGAATAAATGTACAAAGTTGTCTGAGAAGAGCTGCAAACCCATGCAGTTCTGCCCGTGCATTTGGATGTCAAGGCCCACGGGATGCGCTGTGCAGCGGCTCTGCAGCGCCAGGGAGAACAGTGCTCGCCCAGCAAAGAGCAAACCCACCGCTGCAGACACTGTGCTGATGCGCTGCTTGCTCCATTGCTTTGGGCAGACTCTAAGGGAATAAATAGTTCATTTGTTTTCAATCTCTCCTTGGCTTCTCTAGTCTGGGATATCGACCAAAAGGCACAGAAAAATGTCGTGTGGACAATAAACTGCCTATTTAAAAGAATTAATATTGTTGCATTAAGCCTCCAGGGTTTGGGAGGCTTCATACAGGTACACAACTGGACATTCAGCTCTGAAAAATGAGGCTGGACAGAGTAAAACAAAATTATGTTCTCTCCAGCTGGACATATTTTATAGCCTGTCAGTCTGCCACATTAAATGGAAGAGAGGAAAGACCAGTTGGGACGTGCACCCAAGCTGAGATCTTCTGATCATTCCTCTTTTTCCCCCTCTTTCTACCTGGAGACTTTGAAAACTAGGTGCAGGCTGGGGCTGGTTATGAACCAAAACAAAGAGAGGGCTGTTGTGGACATCTGTGCTTGCTTTCTTGTGGGACTTGTCAGAAAAAGAGGCAGGCTGCATTTTTACTGGAAGGAGAGATTAATCATCTGGGAGATACAAACACAGGAGAAAAGGAATAGTATCTGTTGAGACACTTCCAGCTACATCATGCTCCTTGCCCAGCATGTTCCTGGCCTTGAGGGCAGGATCAGCATCCAAAGGTCTCCAGGGCACTGAAAGAGCAGAGCTGCAGGGGAGCGGCTGGGTGCCAGACAGGCACCTCCCATGCCACTGCCAAGGTAGCAAGATCTTGCACACAGCCACATTCTTCATAAAATTACAGAAAATGTTAATTTATAGCAAATCCTTCCCAATTAAAGACCATAAAGCTCCACAGTTAATCAAGCTGATTAAATGAATTAAGCTTGTTAAGCACAGTTTTATCAAAACATTTACATTTCTGCTGAGCAGAGATTCATACGACTTTGAGCTGCAAAGTACACAGTTGCCATGAGAGGACTGAAAAGAGGATTGGGAACATTAACCATGTAAAAAATGAAGCCTACCATTGCTTCTCCTAGCATCTGTATTAACAAAGGAGTTCCCTGGTCCATTAATTTCATAACCATGTCAGGTATCTCCTACTTTCTGGAAAGAGAGGCATTGTTTACCCACAGTGGTAGGAAACATATGGGTCCAAAGGTGGGGAATTCATCCCCACCTTAAGAAACACCTCCAAGCCAAAGTGCTGCAAGAGGTCCTGGGCAAACAGCACCCCACACCCAAGCCATGGTGTACACCCATGGCACTTGTCCAGGCAAAATGACAGCCTGGGGCCAAGAGCACCCATAAAGAAACATGTCCATAAACGTACACAAAACTCACATGTCCACAGCTGTCTGAAAGATTAAAGCAACTCAGCAGGGGATTTTCTCCTTGTATATAAGTCTGCTCAGCTTCAGGCCCCACAGACATGGGTCCAATAAAGGCCCTAGATGTCTAACTTCTTAATTTAGACACTCATCTTCAGTGTCACCCAACCGTGGAGAGGTGTACTGCTGAGAAGAACTGGACATTCAACCAGCATCCTATATCCTTCAGAAGAGAGCAGAGCAGCCTGGTGGTGACATCCCATTTACCTGTGCCACACCAGGACCCACTAGCCCCATGTCTTCCCAGAGCTCCCCTTGATGGGGCTGAGCTGGGAACAGACAGACCTGTAATGGCTGGACACAGGCTGAGCTGGTATTGAGGGTTTTCTCTGAGCTTATACAGAGAGAAGACCACCCTCTCACAACACTCCACACTTCTTTTAGGATAAATAACATGTGGTGTTTGCTGTCTATCTGCTCACTGTAGAGCAAGTCATGATGATAGGACGTACACTGAATGCCTCACTCCTGCACAGCTCAAATACAACAAACCATGGCCAGAAACAGGGTGTCAAACCACACAGCAGCAGGCATGCCTGTCACAAATGGGTAGCCCGTGTGCATGCAGAAGGAAGGTTAGCGTGGGTTTCAGACCCTTCTCAAATATTTAGCCCACCTCACTGAAGGGTTTTCTTTGCTGCTGTACATGCACTGCTCTCCACGGCAGGTAGTTTGAATGTAGCACTGTATGTCTGCCCAGCACTGCATCCACAATAATGTCCTGCCAACTGAGGATTTAAACACTGAGACTGCACAATTCCAGCTAAGAAGGCAGTGAAGTGGGAACAAGCATGTTTAGAAGATCTGCAGGTTCAGCATTTTGCAATGAGTTCTGCTAAGGCAAAGACAAACTTGGCATTGGTACTGCATCTTCTGTGCCATTTGCTTTATTCATCTGAGAGTTGTTTTTCCTGCAGGGGAGGGTGGATTGGCAGGTATGGAAAGAAATTCATTAAAATTACTTTGGTCGGTTCTTTATGCTGGCCACCATCTCCATTTTGGTTTTTATTTCTCATGCCCAGAACAATCCTGAGACAAAGACATCCTCTCCCTGGAGCACAATAAATACTCTCAAAAGGAGTGCCTCAAAGGCCACGCTCCTTGGATGAGCCTGTAAAGGCTACAAGTTGCGGCTGGAGTATTTATCAAGAGTGGTAGAAACCAAGAGACTGATAATAAATGCAACACATATTAAGAAACCAAATATACTTACATTCCATGCAACAATTAGGTATTGACAAAGGTACCATCTGCTTATGTGCAAGTCACTTGCCTGGTTTTGCAACAGCAGGTTTCTCAGATGATGCTTGAATTGAGCTACCTCTTCCATTTTGCACTACTTGTCAGATACATAGCAGCCTTTTTAATGGAAAGACAGACATTTGATTATTTTAGGTTCAGGGATTCTGGCCAATTCCTTCCCAAAAGTGGCTGGGGTTGAATAGCCAAAGAAAATGTATGCATTTAAACTTAATGATGCTTAAACAGTGCAAGTAACAACATAGAAATGGACAGAAGCCTGAGGGGTAGCAGAAATCTCCAGGAAAAAGGCTTTTCTGTTCAGAGAAACTGCCAGCAGCTCCTGATACTGGCCATTTCAAATGTATTTCCATGTTCTACCCTTTTAAAGTATATATTATTTCCAGTTAAAAAGAAGTCTGCATTCGTTCTTGAAGTCCTGTGATGTTTCTGCACCTAATGGTTTCCAGGTCTGTCCATAGGCTGTAGCAAGTTTTTGTTTATCTGTATAAGACTAAGCTTTGAAGGGCTCAGACCACAAAAGCAGAAATCAAAGAACTCATCAGCCACAGGCAAACAGAGTGAGACATTTGGCTCCCATGGCTTTGGAGAAGTTTCCAGTTCACTGCCAGTTTGATGCAATGATACTGGGTAGCCACACAGACAAAGCCCTCTGCCTGTCTCCTTTCCTTGATTGTGAGGTTAGGTACAAACCCCTTCCTACTTCCATCTCTAATGCCTACAGGGAAGAAATAGTCAAAAAAGTTTCTTAAGAAAGACAAAATCTCCATAGACATCCTAGTAAATGCTCTTCAGGTAGTGCATGTTTCCCAGGTTGGGCTTAGGTGTCATTTACAGATTATTTTGAAATTGAGTCCTTTCATATTCTAATCCACATTGAATATAAAAATGAAGTGTCTCCTGCACATACGAAGTGCTTATATCGTTCCAAAGCTTTTACATGTCCAGACAATCAGCTCTTAAAACCTCTGCTTGAGTTTCAGCAGAATATGTTAGTGCTGAGAATAACCAAGGGCTGGACTTCTCCAGAAGGGCCTTGCTCACCATTTTAACGCCCTTCCCTTTCCATATACCCAAACTGTCAGCCTGCGCATACTCCAGGGAGTGCCCAGTGCAACTGTCAATGGAGACGAATTGTTTCTCAAGCTGGAGACTTATAAACCTGTAAAGTATTTCTTTCTGTTAAAGGATCGTTTTATATGTAGTAATGAGGAGGAGTGTGTGAGGTTTGGTTTCTAGTTATGATCTCACCAAAAAAAACCTGTTTCTGAAATGGAGGATTGGGAAGGAAAACAGCATCCAACAGCTCCTGCTGAGACTCAGGCAATGCAAAGAAACATTTGGAAAAATAATCCATAGCAGTTGCTGAAAAGGGCTTGACAAACAGAAAAGAAGAAGTATCAAACTAAATGCTGGTTTATAAAAGAAGAGGGCCTCATTTGGACCTGTAGAGAGGTGAAGAACATTGTGTCATTGAGCAAAAGGGAGATGGCTCTTCTCTGCAGTGTGCTGCTGGGTCTGAGCCATCCTCTAAACAGATAAAGCAACAGCAGGCACTCATGTGTCAAAGAAATGTTGGCATATTGGAAAAAATTCAACAATGAACAACAATCAAATAACTAAAGGGAAGATTAAATAACTAAATAGTACAGTTTGGATAAGTAAACCTTTAAGAGGAAGATAGAATAATTTGAAGGTACCAGCATCAAGGAGAGAGCTCTAAGATAAGGTATAACAAGAAAGGAAAATACCTCTTCCAGCAGAAAGGGAAAATGCAGACTGGAAGTTCAAGCTGCTAACCCCCTGCTGGTGACCTTTACAGACCCCCCCAACCCCCTGCCAAAACCTCAGTTGGTGCAGAGATTGCCAGGTGAGTCTCCTGGACCACTCAAAGCCACAACGGCAACATCCTTCTGCAAAGCAACCTGCCCACACGCCATGTGTACTGCAACAGCAGGGTCATTTCTCCCTGTGCCTCCTTCATGGAAAGAGAAAGCCTAAGTGTTTCTCTTCACATTTTCCTATCACAAAAATACCATTTCTCCCCAGCATTTGATTCAACAGCAAAGCACAGAGCATCTGGTAGGTCTGCAAAACAGCAAGTCCACCTCTGGAGCCCGCAAATGCCACATGACAAGCACAGGTCAGTACTTGCCTGTGGCAATTGGATAACTGGATGCATAGCAGCAGAATTTCACACACACCCCTACACGTTTTCTGGTGGGGCCATCCACAGAGCCAGTTTCTAATTTCCCCCTGTGAGCTCTGTCTGGGGTTAAAGTTGCTTAACTCTTCCCATTAGTGATGGGTGATGGCTTGCTCGAGCTCAAATACACTATGTTGGACATCTGCCTCAGGCAGACTCCTCTGGTAATTTTTAGCTAAAATAATTCAACTGTCTCCTAGAATAAGATTAGAAAAATATATGTTAGCTTCCACTGTTCAAATCAAGAGATCAAGCATGTCTGGCTTCAGAGGCTGGTACTGATACTCAGCCAGGGAAGGGGGATGTGCCTTCACAAAGGTCCCAAGTTCCCCCACCTGTGGTCAAGTCACAATTTATACAAAGGCCCACTCTGCATGTGCCTCATGGGGGCTTGTTTGAGTTTTGGTCTTGCTGCAGGCCAGGAACACAGGTGCTGCCAACCATCAACAACGCTGAGGGCTGCCATCAGCTGTGGCCTTGAAGGTGAAGCAGGGATCCTCTCATCCTGCACAGCTGCAATTAAGCAGGACAAGGACCCTTCCCCACACAACCTCAACTCCCCTGAGAACTGCCTGCCCTGGGCATCAAAAGATTCAGAGGTTTTGTGGGGAAAAAACCATACTTACATATGGATTTTAATCCTGTAGCTAAAAGCAACACTATAATGGCACCTGGGCAGATGGGACTCAGACAGTAAGTGTTACATCAGTCATTTCTAACTGCTGAGTGTTTGACCCTACAAGCTTCCCATACTTTGTTGGGTTTGTGCCGTTTCCTTGATTTACACATTGCAAACTGAAATAAAAATGCAGGAATCCCATCATGTGACATCACACTGGCTACTGCATGACTCACTGGCAGGGCTGGCTCTATTCTCAGATATTAATTCCATCATGCTTGAAAAGCAGAATAACTGGGAATACTGATAGCCCAACAATCTCTGCTGAGGGAGCAGGCAGAAATTACTCATAGCCTGTGCCAACCACTTCCCTATGTATTGCAGATAACAATTACTGCACAGCAGAAATCCCAGGGTTTGCTTTACCCCAGGTTTTGCAGGAGGTATGATCTGGTGAGGATACTCCCAAATCTGACTTCTGCTCCTCCTGCTGCTTCCAGCCTGTCTTCTGCCTTAGTCCTGCTCCCATATCCACCTCCACATCTGACATCAGTTCCCCTCTCCAGGCAGGAGGCTCTCAGCCTTTGCACTGCAGTAGGGTTCCCTCCCTCAGTCAGGTGCATCAGCCTTCCTGCATGTTCACCTCAGTATCAGCAAAGGAGCACATCTGGGAGCACCTCCAGGCTCTGGTGCACATCACTGCAGAGACCCTGTCAACACAGAAAAACAATGTCCAAGAGCAGCTGCTCGGCACTTGCAGCAGGAGGCTGCAGCGTGCCTGCCATATCATCATCTGTGATTTAGCCACCAGACTTGAACGAGTTTCCACCGAGCAGGTGCCTTCAGAGAATTCAGATTCTAACTCTTAAGAAGTTTCTGTTGAGTGGCTGAGATCTGAGGCCCTCTTTTCCCTATGGTTTCTTGGTTCAACTTATTTCCTTTTTTCCCTATGAAAAACAAGCAAAGGTGCATTCCTGATATCTGCCAAATTTCAAGCCTCTCCTGTAGAGGCAGAAAGTGCTAGAGTTCATCAGCAGATCACCTTAAGATCTGAATATGAAGGAAAAAAATATTCTCTCATCTCTTTCTTGTAAGCAAACAAAAACATTTTTTGCTGAAGCTTCCCACGTGCATTCAGCCTGAGACAGATACCCAGAACAGCTAAGTGGTACATAGATAAAGTTTTCAGGGGTTTACAAGCAACTGAGCATTTGGTCTTATAAGGAACATTATATAGTCTTAAAAACAGACAGAGTCCGCATCAAAGTCATCAAGTACATGTAATTTAAACTGAGCTTCTGCTGAGTCTGGACTAGAAAATGCATGAATTTTATGGTAAATTCCCCAAATTCGTAACTGCTTTTGTACTTTCTAAGAAGACTATGATAAAGAGACTTGTTTCCTTCAGAACTCTCTGTGCTCTGCCACAAGCTGCCTAAGCAGAGACTATTTGGGATCTAAATGAGCTTGATGAATGATTCTCCCCAGGACCTCCACTGGCTCTCCCGGAGCCCACTCTGGGACCTGAAGCTGTATCTTCCCACTTTCCCAGCACTCACAGATCTCTAGGGCAGGCTGCTCATTCTGGGAGGGCACCACGAGGATGCAGGTGCCAAGCACATGTGGCATTGCTCAGTGCTCAGTTGGGAGCTAGACACACAGACCTGCTGAGTGGGGTAGGGGAGGAGGGCCCCAGCTTTTTTGATTTACTGTGTGTATGTGGATTACTTAAAGCCTGGAGTAACGGGCATGCTCAGTGAAGGCTGCTGCTAAACAGAGAGAAAGCTGTGGGTTGTTATTTTGGATCAGGCCAGGAAGGACGCATTACTTTGCAATCATGTTATGGCATGAACTAACAAAAGCCTCAGCACAGTCTGTCACTGCTGAGCATTTCCATCTCTACATCACACACACACGTGCACAGACTCTCCCTGCACAGGGCCATCCCACCAATACCCATCATGGCACCATACCCTACATCAGGCCACTCCTGCTCATGAAGCATGTGTGCAGAATGTGCAATCCTCTGCCACTTCGTTTTCAAAGCATAGAAAAAGCCTATTCCCCATTTGTTTATGCAGACATGAGTAGGAGACAGGTAGCAGGTCTGCAGACAGATGGGCTCAACCTGTCCTTCCCTTCCCTTCCCTTCCCTTCCCTTCCCTTTGCCTCCCACCTTTTCCCAAGAATGCCCACTGCATGTTTGCACCTGCAGTGGTGCCACAGCACTTGCTGAAACACCTCTCCACCTACTTCAGGGATGTTTTCGCCTGTGACCGACTAGCTGGTGCTGGTGTTTCACAGTCCTGCTCTTCAAGCCCCTGTTTCATAGCCACACCACGATTCCTGATCCTTGCAACTTCTTATTTATTAATCTTTGTTGACAGAAACAGAAAGGAGGGGAGGTGGGGTGCAGGAGGCAAGAGAGAAGTGTGTTTTCATTTCTGTGCTTTTGATTTTGCCTGAGGAATAGAGAAAAGCTGCCCTTACACCAATGGTGTGGCCATTGCTGGGGCAGCAAGGGCATGAACAAGAGGGTCTGTGAGCCCTGCAGTGCTGCATGAGGTGTAGTGGTAACGCTCTGTAAAGGGAACCCATGCACAAGTTTTCATGTGAATAATGAAAACCCAAGCCTCCTCACTCTTCTCCATGTTCCAATCCCTCCTCCTATTTTCTCTATAATTCCATTTTCATCTCTCTCACTTCTTTGTACCCCAGTGTTACAGATAGCGCTCCTTTGGCAAAGAGCATCCCTGTGCTGAGATGATGAGTTTGTAAGGCAGAGGGCTGCAGCAAATGCCTCATGAAGCCCAGCCAGCAGCCCCCAGCCCCCTTCTTCCCCTCCTCAAAGTTCACACGGTTTAATATGCAAGCTTCCTGCTGCCTGCCCAGCCAGCTCACTATTCACAGGCGAACTGCGCTCCTCTGCTTGGCTCCCAAAGAAGAATAAGTATAAAAAGCCCTGAAAGTCTTGCTGCTGAGCCAGCAGGAAACTCAAACTGCTCTGAGCATGGGAACCAAGAGAAATGCTGTGGCCAGCACAACAGGTATTGTTTGGGAGGAAATCCCGGCAGCAGACACAACTGCCTACGCATACACAGATATATATGTATATGTTTAGTGAGGGTTTGGCAAAAGGGAGGGTTGGGGAAGTGTACAAGGAGAGAAGAATAGATTAGCAGCTATATCCCTACATCCAAGAAAGAATAAGAGAGCTGCACAGCCAAGATAAACAGCTATTTCACTAGCCAAAGAACTGACCTGTTTGCCATGCATTCAAACCATGTGGGATCTCAAGGTAAAGTGATGAGTCTGGCCTTGGTCTCTTGACCTTGGATTTTTGACAAGTCCTTCTATGTCCTGGATTTTGTTCACATCAAGAGTGAGTTTATACGGCAAATGCCATGTTTTTCCCATTTGCTGTGTTTTGATTATGTCAGGGAGCATTTTTTTATCTGGATTCGCTTTAAGTGAAAGGAAATGAGGACATGGACTCCAGGAGCAAAACTCCTGCACTCCAACCTCTACTGAACATCCAATCCCTGGGAACCAGAACTGAGGCAGTCTGATGTAAATCCCCTGACACGGCAAGTGCTCAGCACCAAACAGCCACCTCTGTGAATCTGCTTCCCAATGCACCACACCAGCTGCTAACCATGGGCACAGTCTATCTGCAAATATGGTAAACTTAAGTGCAAAAAGAGAAGGAAGAAGGAAAAACTTGAATTACATAACTTCTTTTTTCAGCGAATAAAAGAAGTGAATAAAAGCTGTGGTAAGTGAGCTCACAAATGTCACATTCAAAGGGATCACAACAAGAAGTTTTACAAGATTATGGTGATCTAGAAGTATTTTAATTATTTCTTACAGTCTTTTTTGACAGAGATGCTCCAAAGAAATAAACCTGAGAGTAACAGGTCATCCCATCCAACTCAGCACCCCTTGCAATCATTCCAAGGAGAAGCAGCTCTGAAAAGCCCCCATAAGAGAATGTGTGGCCCCAAGTCTTTGGATAAACTCCAAAAAGCAGTTTGGAAACCTGGCCGAAACAAGCTGATTCTCCAGAGTCTATAACACCAGTGGAAAATGTGGCTAAGAGCTTAACCTCTGCTATTAGCAGCTTTCCCATAATAGGTTTTTCCTGCGCTATCTGGGAGTTCCAGGCTACTCAGGACTTCTGCAGTGCTCCTACCTCTGAAAGTCAACTGCAGAGTCATGGCTGAAGGAGGGAGATCTGAACTCATACCTCCTGGGCTCCCAAATGAAAAGTCCTCCAAAAATAAAGGTATCTTAAAACTCTGCTAACAGCCTTAGTGACCCTGGCATGGACACTGAGCAGAGATGAAGGCCTGGTGAGCCAAGCAACAGGAAAGGCAGCTGGTTGCTGCAGAGATAACCTGGGATGTTCAGAGCAGCCACATGGAGCCACGAATGGAAAATGTGACCAGTTCTTTATGACAGAAGGGACAGAGTCACAGGCAGGAGATATTAGTCAGCAGCGTAAAGCTCAGAGATTCCCACCAGCACTTCTCTCTGAGATGGCCACCTGGAAGAAAACAAAGCAGTCCCCTGGGGAGCAGCAGCACCTCAGCCCCCAGAGCTGCCCGGTTTCCATCCTGCAGAGTGGTGACATGAAGCAGAGGCATTCACTCCTCACCTGTCCCCACTCAAAGAGTACTTTAAGGAAAGTGAATTAAATTGCAGTACACCATTCCTGCGCAGCAGATGGGCTGCACTGTGGATCACTCCTGCCCCAGGAAGTATTGTATGCACACTGCATCCACAGGCACAGCTGCATGGCTTCCCTGTGCCCTTGCACATTTGTAAATGCAGTGCTGTTCACAGGGAGCAACCAAGCAGCCCAGAGCCTCCCAGGTCTCTGCAGGATGAGCAGAAACAGCCCGTGCCACTGCAGGTGCAAAGGTCACTGAGTCATCCATGTTCTCCCCCATGAAGCAGAGGGGCTGAGGGGGCAGGAAAAGATAATCCCCCTCCCCAGGGCTCAGACGCAGAGGGAAAGAGGTGAAACCCTCCTAGCAGCACTCTCTCACACACAGCCTTGGCACTGCGCCTCCCTGCCCACCAGGAAAATTGGCTGCCATTACGTAGAGCCCCATTCAGCCTAAGAGACCCATTCAGCCAGCGCTGGGGTGGACTGCCAGCGAGGGGGACACCCATTGACAACTCCCTGAGCACTGCACAGACAGTCCCTGCCTGCCGGGTGGGATATCCGCCAGTGGCTTCATGGAGAAAGGCCCTGTGTGTTTGCCAGTGTTTGTTATGGGAGTCCAAAGAGGAGAACGAAACTGTAAAGCAAGACAATACTTCTAAGTTGAAGGGGAACATTTCTTCCCTCATTAATTATTTCCCATGCTATTCCTGGCAGTGACCTTCACCAGGAAGGAAAAAAAATCAGATTTGTTTTTATATCTTTTATTCAACTTCCTATACTAAAGCCTCTGGCTAGAATGACTCACATTTATATCAGCCATCATATTATATTATGCTGTATCACTGCTGCTACCTGTCTTGTCTTCCTCAGCATTAGGGTTTGTTAGCATGAAACCTGGCAATTTGCAGCTATATTTAAAGACTACCTGCCTCAGTGGCAGTGTCCCTAACACCCTTGTTTCATCTTTGGAAGTAATATCCTGAGGAGTACATCTGAGACTGCTAGCAATCTGCCTTGGATTGAAGGGAAATTTTTCTCATTCTGTGCAGAGAAGTGTTTGCCTGTTGCAGAGCAGGCACCTCTTCTCCAGCCACTTAGGAAGAAATCAGTTTTGTGCATCCCTGGCCTGTTACGTACCCACTTGCCCTGTTAGAGATTCCTAGCATCATTTCTGCTCTCTGTGTACGACAGAGCTGCATGCTGAAACCATAGCCCCATGGGGAGAATGACCCTCACAGTTCCTCATCAGTCATTGGCCTAGCTTCCCCTGCCCACAATTTAAAGGGTTGAGTAGAAACTCCACTAGAGGAGTTTCAGGGACTCACCAAACCCCTCCCAAACACAGCAGAGTGCTGGTCCTTGTTCTCTCATTTTATTCACACTTGTTTCCTTCCTCTGCTTTACAAACACTGTGCTCGCAAAGCATCATCTTTGTCATGAAAAGTGCGTTTGCAAGCAGGTTACCTGCCAGACTTCTTATTTTTTTTAAAGAAAGGCATTTGGATTGCAGTGATGGGCTGTCTCCTGCCCGAACTGAAGCTGTGCTGTGCCAAGAGCTGTGTGATTGCCCAGGGAGCATCCTAGCCCACAGCTGCATCCCAGCCTAAAAGGGAAGCAGTCTAAAGGTTAAAAGAAAAATGTCATGCTAGAGGTTTTAACATAATAACATACCTGAAAAAGAGTTTGATCTTCATTCTACAGAATCCCAAGGAAACCAGGTGAAAATGTAACCCTCCCACAGAGTCTGGACATTTTGCCTGCCACAGAAACGCTGTTATGTGTCCACCATTGCTGAAAGACCCCTGATCTGCAGTATGAGGATGGAACAAATGCTGGCTGCTGGCTGTGCTGGGGCCCTGTTCCATCTCTGAGCTGTGGCTCATGGCATGTCAGCAGGGCCAGTGCAGAATGTACCAACCTCTTTTATAAACAAAACAGCACCATGAAGCTTGGTGTGAAATCAACTAATTTAAGGCAAATTGCAGCAAGTGTGACAAACAGCAGGAGGTAAGGAAGGCTTAAGGGTACTTCTGAAAGTGTTTATTTCACTGACAGCCCCAGAAGAGGTCATAGTCCGGAACTGGCAGAAAGTTTTCAGCAGCCATTGTTCTTTTTAGTGCAGATCTATCTGATTTTCCATGACACAAGATCTAACTACTGGGCTTGAGGCTGTACCACAGAATTTTAGTTCAAAGAATAAAGCCCAAGAGAGAGACTTTAAATATATATATATATTTTCAGATCCCCAGATAAATAAATAAATAAAATGACACAAGAAATTAAATACATTTTTTCTTTAAATTTACTGCTACTTTCATTCATTTACTGCTGCATGGAATATATTCAATGGCTTACTGTCATCCTGAAATAATAGGTATGCATTAATATCCATTGCAAAACCATCTCTTCATGTTTGTAGGCTTTGTTGATAGAGGAAAGGAAGCATACAGGCCCTCCCAGGCAAGCTCTTATTCACAGGTACAAACCTTTTCTTCAGTGATGAATGAATCCTTTCAGAAATGCTAATATCAGCATTTATACAAGGTGGCCAATGTAAACAATAACTGCTGGTTCATTATTCTTTTTGTATCCTCTGCCAATTTACAAATCTTCAGACCGTTTTGTTGGAAAACAGCAAAAATGCATTTAGGAACCAAAATCTACTCAGGGGAATAGATGACATAACCTCAAGGAAGGGCTTTCCTGTGAACCCCACCAGTGTGAGAGAGGAGGAGAAAAAGAAGACGGGGATTTTGATACTTGGATCATATCTCACTGCTTGCATTCCCCCAGGAGATTTAGTACTACTTCTGAAAGCAGCAGCCAAAAATATGCTTTGATGTATCTTTCATCTAAAGCTATCTGTATTGATAAACTGTGTTTGTGCAGATGAAGCACTGAATCAGATAGGACTTTTTTGTCCCCAGTCCTACCACAAGTTCTTGGTGTGTCCTTGGAAAGGCAATGAGAGCTTGTGTGCCTGAGCCCAGTCTCAGCCAAGCAGAGGAGAGACCACTTTCTCACACAGCAGCATGAAAAAAAGTTCTGTGCATCATGAGATGGACATGTCCCACCATACTGAGTCCTCTTGAAAGAAGAGAAAACAAATCGACACTGATCAGATTCAGGCTGCTCTAAAATTAATCATATGATTCACTAGGAAACAAATTCTTCAGTTCAGAAATTACCAGCAACAATCTTTTCTTCTGGGATTATTGCTCGCACAGATGAGCCAAATAAAGGACCATTTCAAAGGTTGTGATTAATTTCAGTGCAAAGACACTTGCTTTGCTTTGACTGCAGAAGAATGTGACTTAAATAAGGCCAGCTGACTTTGTCCTGAAGAGGACTACATTTTCTCACATGATCTGTAGCATAGCCCAACTGTGGATGGTGACCTCTCTGGCCAAAGCCACAGGACATTCAACTCTGCCCTAGGACATTTGCCCCAATAAAGAGGAAATAGACTGGATGGAAATGGAGTTGTCAGAAACTGTTGAGGGCAGCTATAGATTCCAGAAAAAAAACTCTTCCTCAGATCACAGGTGATGACCATTTCTCCTACTTGCACTCTGCTCCCCCAAGTAATTGAGCATTGCTGGATTACACTGGGGAGACAGGGGGATGGAGAAGCAAGAAGCAATCTTTTTTGGTAAGGGAACATGTGTAGTAAATAACAGCTGCAAAGGCTCCCTCATGTATTGAAGTCATTATAATTCAGTGTTTTCCTTCCCAAAATCAGGCTTTAATGGGAAGCAAGTTTCAACCTTTCTAAAAGAGTACTCTGCAATAAGCTTGTTAAGCTTGGAAAGTACTTTGGGAGCCCCTGGGATGAAAGGCGCTCTAGGAATGAAAGCTGATATTTACGATTATTGCTTGAAAGGAACAGAGAGGAACAGCAATGTAAAATATGAATGGCTGCTGGTGCTAAAAAACATACCACTGACTTGGTGCCAAAGAAGATAGTCCTAGCTCTCAAACCTGAATGACAAGAATTTAAGAGATGCAAAAAGTGGAAGAGAGTTCTGCAAATAACAGCAAAAGCCAACCTGATTGCAGGGCAAATAGGTGTCTTGTGGGTTTTTCTTTTCTTCCTCCTAAATTGCAGGCCATGTGATCTGATCTCTCTCATCCCAGCTCTGCCAGCCAAAACAGATGCTTGTTAACCACAGTAAGTACTGCTGGTTTGTATTCATCTTAACAGAGAAACCTACAGATCCCTTTGGACATCAGGGGAGAAAAATATCTTTGGTAAGTGGTCATACGTTATAGACTGGCCTAAGTAGATTCATATCTTATCCTACTCAAAGGACTAAGAGCAGAAGCACTTTCAGGCTAATGTAAATTAAACTTCTCTATTTTAGAAAGCTATAAGAGAAGAGAATCAGGCTAACAGGCTCTGCTCCTGCAAACACCTACCTGCATACTCTCAGCTTGTAAAATGCCTGCTACTGATTTTACACTGGGCATCTGGCCCCCTAATGTGGCACTCCACAGCTCCTAGAGAAGATGTTTCTCTATACAGACCTGCTATTGAGACATCTTTATGTTGGTCTCCCGCTCTTCCACTTCTCCCTGAGAAGAGCTAAAAGAAAATCCTTTGAGAGAAAGAATTCTGAATCTTCACTTCTTCAAAAACAAGCTTGAAAGTGGCTCTAGTGCATAAGAAATCTTCCCTACAAAAACCCACAGGATCTCAGGAAGTGATTTTTTTTTAAATATAGCACAGAATAACACAGCATGTAGCACAGGCTGAATGCTAATATACACATTTAAATTAGATATAAGGATATTCTTTTTTTAATGAGCTACTGCAATGAATTAACAAAAAAGGCTGTGCACTCCAATCACAGGCTCCAAATGAAGACAGGATACCTTTCACAGGGGTGCATCAAGCAGATGTGGGTTAGCGGGCTAGAAGAATTGGAGTGGCTCTAGGGACAGGGATTTTGCTAATGAACACTCCACCCAGGTTAGCAGCTCTCTGTGTCTCTTAGAGCCAGCCTTGCAATCTCTCTGCAGGCCAGTCTTCTGCATTCCAAATGTGGCTGTGCCCCACATCAGCCAGGAGAGCAGCATGATTGAGCTTTCTGGGTCACTGAAGGCCGAGCAGAGCCCTGGCCTCACCTCTGACTCTGGAGAAGCACCATTTCATTGAATCCACGCTGACAGGGCTGCTTGGCACTGCAGCTGCAGCACCGGCACACTGCAAGAGGAAGAATGTCCCCTGGCAGTTTGTGCTGCTGGGGCTGGGGTATGGAGCATGCCCCTGCAAGGTCCTTTCCATCAGCCCTGCTTCTTCTTCCTGAACAGTCTAATGCTGATGGATCTGTATTAGAAATAACAGAAAGTCCTTGGCCTTTTTTTCTCCCTTTATTTCTTTTTTCCTTCCCTTTAGCTATTTAGGCCAACTCTGGCTAATCACGCTCTCTAACTTATACTGAGTCACTGCCATGACAACCATTTCAACATGCAGTTCATAGACTGCCTCTGAAACACACACACACCTTGATGCTTCAGGAGAGGCATTAAGAGAGGAGAACTATCATCTGCTACACTGACACATTTTTCTACAGTATTACCTCTGGCAGCATGAATCTCTTCTTTTAGCTCTGAATAGCTCATCACTTGTTCTGTCCCTTTTTCTTCCCACCAAAATAGGGTCCTTAAAAACTGACACAGATTTATGGAGATGAAAAAGAAATGGTGTAGGAAGGGAAATGCATTTGGAATTTCCACTCTCTGGCATCTGAATTCAGTCTTGTAAGAATCCTGAAAGCCTGTCCTGTTACTGCTTCAGAGGAAATCCTGAGACCTGGTTATAACAAGGTGCTAATAATGCCAAGGTTGTGGGTTCAATCTCCTATATGGGCCATTCACTTAGAAGTTAAACTCAATTATTCCTGTGGGTCCCTTCTGACTCGGAAATTCTGTTTTGTTCTGTTGTGCCTCAGTGGAAAAGGAGAAAGTTTTGGGGGGTTGCTTTCTGGTTTTTTCAGACCCCAAGAGAGAGGCAGCAGCTCAGGAATAGGGTAGGTGCTTCTCCTTTCTCCTTTGCAAAATGGCTCCTCTTCGGAAGTGCAGCTGCCCTGCAATGTGCAAAACCAGGTCTGCCTTTGTCCAAGTATAGAGAGCAAGATTTGAACAGCAGTGAAAAAAGATCTACCTGGAACACGTGGGTACATTTTTCCAACAGTCACCTCTGAGGATCTTGCCCAAGGTCTGCTGTAATTAGGTTTGCTTTTGTCTAGTCATGATGCCTGGCACCCGGGCAGCAGTGGGGTGCTGCACAGGTGTCTGCCATGCTGCCTGCAAACAGGCCATTTATTCTGCTCACACTTAACACACTCTTCTCACAGACACAGTCAGAGGGAGGCTCTGACTGCTGGCACCATGGTATAAAAAAATCCTTTTTAGTTTCTTTATGTAATTATAGCTGCTGTGTGGAAGAACCTGCTTCCATGTCTTGAATGTTTTATGTGTTTATGTTTGTAGCTTTCAAATGTATATATATCACACATAGTGTCATATTGATCCTTATCAGGTGTAATTACACGATCCATTCCTTTCTTCCCACCTTTTTCTGTGATTTTTATCATTGTCAGCTGGCCACAAGCCACAAACAAGGCCTGCCCCCACTGCCACCTACTTGACATCAATAAGAGAAATGTTTCCGCTGCTGACCAAGGGAGAAGAGAAATCCAGATGTACCCACAAGCAAACGAACATTGGCACACCTAAACCTGCGTGGAACACTGGATTTCAATTTAAATTATTTCAGTTTAAACTCATACCCCCTAGCGACAGCAGAGCACCCTCAAACACAGTTCTTCAAACCTAAATGTTTCCCAGGAACAAAATCTGAGCGACAAGAGGCAGGAGTCCCTAAGGCAGGCAGGTAAGTCTCAGCTTGCAGGTAAATAATATACAACAGTCACCTTTGCCCTGTAATTTTAGTGCAGGCACATGCAGACACACACATTGTTTTATAAGAGCTGCATATGTACTTTCCAGCAAGCATCATTTATGCATACTATATTCCACTGAAATCAAGCCTCTGAGACTGCTGAAGTCAGGAAATGTTGTGTGTTCAAAAAGAAACATCATGTACAGTCTATCAAATCTCTGGGACTCCTTGACTATGTATAGCATGCTTGGGGGGGACCCAAGATCCTCAGCTGTCCTTTCTACTCTGCAAGCTAAAGTCAAGACAAAGGCTGGCAAGAGGAGAATATAGGACACAGCTGACTGGTTTTAGGCCACATACTTTAATATTAATGCATTTCTGTAACTGTATAATAATCATGGACAAAATTACAATGCACCTGTGAATGGGGAATACCATCTCCATGGCATGCTTGCATCACACACTCAACTCTTCAGTGATTCAAATTTCTATAAACCACTGTCATGAATTCAGACTTTGACCACACCTCCCTTTCCCAATGTATCCCAATGTGTCAGTCTCCCTTAGTCTGTAGGTAAGGATGTGCTCTTACCCCCATGTGAGAGGGGGCATGAAGTGACAAAGGCTAGAAATTAAGCTGGAAGTATTTTCCTTCTTATGTCATGCATTAGGTAACTTGCCTGACACCAGCCAGACTGGCAGCATCTAGAGCAGAAAATCAAGCCAGTGAATCAGGGCACAAGTAGGGGAGATCAACCATCCATCCCCAAGTTCTTAGTGTGGTCCTGGGAACAGTTTTGGCCCAGGCCAAACAGTGCTCTACCAAACTGTCCCAAGCATAGTCCAGGAGTTAGCAAGGCCCAGGACTGTTCCCACCAGGTAGTCTGTATGTGACCAGTTGGTTTTGGAGGGCAAGAGGGTTTAAACATCTGTCATATCAGGGCCAGACAGTGTTACCCAGCCACAAGGCAAAACACAGCTGCTAGCTGGTTTATTAGCACTGACATGGCCCATGCCAAACAGGCCTGTGCCTCGGGCTTTTGCTAGAGACAGTGTACCTGCCTTTGCTGATCAGGACACACCCCTGAGCCAGAAATGTGGTCCTCTTCCCCACTTTTTTCCAGTGCAGTGTCAAACTAGCTTTGGCTACAGCTGCTTCAAACCAGCACATCTGACACTGAAGAGGCTGAGCAGAGCAGAGTTGATGCAGCCAGTGCCATATCCCAGCAGGGAGCTGAGCCTGTTCCCAGGAGCATTCTCACCCTGCTAAGCTCCACCCTACCAAATCCCACCAGGTGAGCACCTGGGCAAACCTGACTTGTAGTCAGGGGGAAAGATGGTGCCATGGTTGCCTTTTTCTCCACTGGAAGGGCTTCATTTTGACTTCACACCACAGGCAAGCAGAAAAGGTGCCTCACTGGCTGGTATCATAATGACAGCATCAGCAGCCCAACCCCTGGCATGTGGCCTCTGCAAGGCCCTCCTGCCCCAGCCTCTCACTGCTCCAGCCAAGCAGGGCCTCAGACTTGACCAAGAGGGTGCCACAGTGCAGCCAAGGACTTTAATTGCCCAAAGAAGCAGTGCATGAACACAGACTGGGCTCAAACCTGGTCTAAGCATTTGCTGCAGACATAGCCTCAGCAAGTCTGGTACAACCATTAAATGAAGCTGGATGTCCTGAGGCCACCAGTCCTCCCTTCTTTAGCATTGTATTCCTGGGAATATAAATCAAACCTTGCAGGGGCAGGAGAGCAGCTGCAGTCAGTGATTCTGTTTTTGTTTGATAAAAATGAAAATACAAGGGTGCCTGCATAGCTGAGCTCCTGCATTTTCTCTCCTTCATTTTCTATCAGACAAACATGACTACTTGGAGGCTGCATTAGCAAGCACCTCTCATTTCTCATTCCTCCACCCCTGCCTGGGCAGCACAACATCTCTTCACAGTACTGAGCTGAGGAAAGCTGACAGTTTACAGGCAGTGCAGAAACTTGTACTGTGCACTCTCATCTCCTTTGGAATCCAGCATTAAGTGCTGTCTTGCTTTCAAAAGAGATGTGAAAGAGATTAGGAAAAAAAGTAAAAAGATGGTTTTTATATTTACTTAAGAAACATTCAAGTCTTGTTCTGTTCTGAAGGAGGGCACTGGCATAGGACAGAGATCAGGACTGCTTCATTTTGTACGTTCCCAAGCAGGTCAGGAGAGATTGCAGAGAAAAGCAAACATTGCAAAAACCTTTTGCAATGCAAAACTCTACACACAATTGCAAATTGTTTGAGTTAAAGCAGAGAAATTGCTTGAATGGATTTTGAACCCTTTTCCTTCTTCCTAATAATGAGCATTTTCTCTTTTGCAAGCATGATCCTGGAATGAGAAGCCTCATAGTCTGGGGATATGTTCATACTGGGAACATTCACGTGACCTTTCAGATCACATTCCTCCTATTTATAAGAGCATTAGTCATCCACTTAGAGAGCAGAACTAATACCATGTTTGTTAAATGACTAAATGTATGCTATGAATAACCAGCGGAGGGTACTTAAAACCAGTTACATCCAAGAGCACACAGAGAAGCCATGGCCAGCTAATGCTTAGATGGGACACAAATATTACTATTGCATGGAAAACACATTTGAAAAACAATCTGAAGACAGTTCATTCACAGGAAGAAAGGACTAAATTAATCACATAGATTCTTTTCCGCAGAAAGTTCACCTAGTTATTTAGACATATAGGAGAGCTGGAAAGAATGCATGACAGCTGAAGACTTCAATTTGACAAAAGTCCAGGCAGAACTAACTGTAAGACTAAGAGGATGGATCACAACTCTGCTGGACCTTGACCTTTACACTACACAGAAAACGTCAGGGTTGTTGTAATTCAAGTTTGCAACTCTGTCACTGGTAAAACATGAGGTTTAGGAGCTCTGAGTAACGCCTAATATGTTGCTCAACTTAGCTTCAGGGAAAGCACAATACAAACCATGCATGTTATTAGCCCCAACATGTTTGTGAGTCTCAGCCAACATGAGTGAACTTTCTGTGCCTCAGATCTGCACAGATCTCCAGTGGCCAGCAAACTGTCACAAGCAGTATCAGTTCCTGGGAAGGAAAGAATGGTGCTTCCCAGGCTCTGAGGACTTCCCTGCTGTGCATGCAGTAATATCAGCACTTTGAGAAGCATTTAGCAGAACGAGATAGACGTAGTCAGTACACTCAGACCATTTTTGTAAAACCATATGAGTGCAGGCATCTGTCAGGAGAGGATCTGGAGGAGAGGAGAGGAAGAGTGAAAGACAAAAAGGTGGGTGGAACAGGAAGAAGGGAAATAGAGACGGCAGACTATGTGCCCCTCTATAAAAGAAACACAGAAGCAGTCTGGGCTGTGTGAGGTGCATATTTCTGACAGCAGAGAAAATGGAAATGGGAACAGCTCTGCAAAGAATTTATGAGAGTTTTGAATAATGATGTGCAAATTACGGACAGGAATGCAGAGTACTGAAGGACTTTGAGTTCCCACCTGCCCCTCAGTATAGCAATAAAGTCCAATGATGTGCTTTCACACTGCAGAGGATGGTGTTGGGGGGACACCAGGATGCCTGGCTGCACTTCACTTTGGCCAAACCAAAGTGAAGTGCAGTGTCAGCCTGCCCAGAGGGAGACTAGCGCCACACCACAGGCAGCTGTTGAAAGGTTCAGTAAGAAGGTGGCGGCTAAACGTGCAAACATCACTTCCTCATTGCAGCCTCCATGAATGGCCCTGCCTGTGCAACACAGAGGATGTTTTGAATGGCAGAGCACAGGCAATGAATCATATAATCACTGCTGGTGTGTCCCAGCCTCAATGTATCATCAAGCCTTCCCTTGGGCCAAGCAACCATCTGAGTCTGACTCACCGCCACCGCACAGGTTTCTCCTAGCCCTAGCGCAGGCTGGCGTGGTCAATGGACAGAGCTAATTGAATGTGCTCTCACTGTTTCACCCGTGATCTGGGAGGGCCCGCCAGGCTGGTGCACCTTTCCGTGCAGACCCTGCTGGCACACAGGGTTCCCACAGGTCATGTAGTCTGTTGGGCCCAACACAAAAGTCAGGTAGCTAATTGTTAACCGTGTAAGTTACCATCATTTCCTTAAAAACTCCTCATGGGCCAAAGGGTTAGCACTTTCATGGGCTAGAGCTATGTCAATAGCAAGACAAGGCGTCCAAAACACAGAATAATTGAAGCTGATGGACCTCAGGAGTTCATCTCATCTGACACCCCTACAAAGCTAGGCTTGAACACTCCCATCCTAGTCCTCAGAGTCTGAGCTGCCAACATAGAGGAAGGAGAAATCCCATGCAAACCAAGGAGCACTTGTGCTGCTGAAGCCCACCCAGATCACACCGTTAAGAAATAAAAATGATGGGAAAATCCAGCAACATCAGGGAGTAGCAGAGGGACACTGGAAAGACAGAGTAAACTGAGGGAAAGACCAGCAGAACTAGTGTAGGGGAGAGAGAAGGCATGTTTGCCTCCTTTGCTGACAAGATGGAGGCAAGAAGGGTGGTGTGGGGACGTTTCTCCTTTCTCTCAGTTTGCTGCACATGGAAAGAAGCCATCTCCTGATACCATGAAAGTAAAGTAGGAGTCAAGGTTGCTGCAGCTGGAAGAGGGAGCAGAGTCCTGGCTCCACCCTGCCTGCACAGTTCTTCCTTCATAGGCCTTGAGAGGGGTGGAGGGAAGGGGCAACCCTCATTCCTCTCTAGGCCAGATGGGAGCACAGCTCACCAGGTCTCACCTCCACCCTGTCACTAATATCAAATAATAATAGTATTTAGCACTTCCATAATTACCTTTGCACTCTGATATCACAGACACAGCTGAATTGGAAGTCATTAAGATCATTATAATGAGCTTCAGTGGATCCTTTCAGTCAGAGGCATTATTTAGCCAGCCCTCATTTTCGTGGTTACATCTGAATAAGCACTCTGCATTGAGATGAGGTTTGCCAATGAGACACTTTGGCTTAAAGGCAGTCTCCTACTTGCAAAGGCAGAATAAATGTCATTATGCATTATGTTTCACCAGACTTCAAAATGCCAAGGAAGGTAAGTCAGGTTACAACTGACTCCACCTTCAACTTGTAAGAGCTGCAAAACTCTTTCCATGGACTGGCGCATGGGGAAGGTCTGCCATGACCCCCATTTATGAAAGCTGCTGTTCTGGAGGCCTTCAATGCTCAACACAAGCAGCCACTACCCCCCCTCGCTGCAGGCGTCAATTCAGCAAGAATTGTTACTAAAGCAGAGAGGGCAGAAGGCCAGAAGCTCTGGGAGCACCTTGCACTGGGAACAGGAGCACCGTGCTGACCTAGTGAAGGGCTGGGCTGCAGGCCAGAGCTCAGGCGGGCGGGCACGTGGACATATGGCTGGTGCTTGACTGAGCATTGTTGGGGCCTGTGAGCAGAACTGAGTCCAGAGCCATCTGCAGAACAGAGATCTGCTGGTCCTGGGTCTACTTACAGCCTCCCTGAAGACTTCTTCCTTTGGCCTTTCACTGTGGAAGAATTAACTGCCCCTTTAATTGTGGTTACTTCAGTTCCCTATTCATAAATGCAAATAAAGGCACTTATTGCTCCCATTTTTGTTTGCCCTTTGAGTTTGAGCTGTGAATCCCTTGGGAATCCACAGCCCAAACATCAAGGGCTTCTAGGTCTACCTGTCTTATTAATAACAAAAGTAATGTGCTGCTTTTGTTACTGAAGTAGGAGGAAATGTAGGCACAGAACAAACACTTGTAATGCTATTTCTTATGTTTTAAAAAAGAACAAAAAGGTAATTGAGTGTAATACTTTGACCAAGAGCAAAGGTAAAATCACAGCAGCTGACTCAGTGTAACAGAAAGAACTTAATAGAGTTGGCAGCGTTTCAGCCTGCCTTCTCGGGAACCTGAACATGGGAATGTGTTAAGAGTAGCATAACGTACCCAAAACACCGCCTGAATGAAAGAAAAGAGTTAGTGTTGGGCAAAAGTATTCTTTTCAGCAGCAAGAAAGTTATTCCGGCAAAGCGTGAGCACAAACTTATGTTTATTTCTTGGTGTTCAGTTACTGTCAACATTACAAATAAACCAAATCAAGGCAGAGAATCTAAGCCTGCATTACAGGCCCCAAAGACAGCTGAAACACTCTCCTAAAGTGCTTGTGACCTAAGTGTTCAATCCATCCTCCAGAAGCAGGTTAAAACAGAAGACTTGGGCAAGAACCAAACAAGCTTCAGTGCAGCTTAGAAATGCAGTTAAGATACAAAGCTATTTCTCTACTTCAAGACAAACTGGCTGTTACAAAAAAATATTGAGGAGCAATGACACTTCCTGAGCTCTGGCTGTATCTGCAGTGGAAAGGAGTTTCCCATGCCATTTCCTTAATTAGCACAAATATGCTGACAACCTTCTCCATGCTGAAATCAAGCCATAGGTCACTAAAAAGTTGATCTATCTGCACATCCAAATTCACCACATGCTGAGCCAACATGTTGCAAAGCCGTAATCAGTACCCAGATTATAGCATGGCTTTGTCATGTATCCAGCTGCTGAAACAAACTTGGATGTCCCAATATGAAACCTATTTGTCCTGCAGTCAGCAAATAAGAAAAGTGCCAATACATACATTCAGTGTTTTCCAAGTGCTAGGATTGTGTGCTGGCATTTATAGGATCATTTTGACCACTGCATGAATTTATAAATATGACCAGTTGAATTACAGAAATAACATGATCTAAAGGTCAGATTCTAAGCTTGCTTAAACTGAAATAAACAGGGAATAACTCATTCGCCATCCAGTAATTTACTCTGGTTTCATCATGGAAAGATCAAGGCCACAGTTACCTCTTTACACAGCTCGATCTGAGCTTTAGTCATTGTCAACAGCACGTGCTAGAGTACAATAATGCAGCAGTTGAACAGAAAAGACAGCATGCCAATACAGTAAATAGTGTAGTACCAGCCCTAGGGAAAAGTTTAGCAACCTTATGACAGGTATGGTTTAAGTGTGTGAACCTGAGCCTTGTTCCTCAGACAGTTTTTGCCTTGTTGGTAAGGCAGCTGGCAGGACAAACCCTAAACACAATTTATGCCTGGCCAGCTCCTGGCCAGCTCACAGCTAGTTCTGAATGGAAGCTGTGATGTCTAAGCTGTTTCCTCCTGGCCAAGCAGCCCATTTTCTGTGACCGGTTCAGGAAGGTCGCTGCCTGCTGTGCGGACAGGACACTGCAGCGTGCCAATGCGACTGTCTGACCCCTTCCCCCACATTTCAGTCATCCTTAAAGTAGCGCATTCTGCAGTATGCTGCACTAGGGGCTGCTGCTCTCGGAAGACTTCTTCCAGGAATTCACCTCCGTCGTTACTGCTCTATGGCGTCACTGCCCACATTTTCCCAGAATCACTTGGCACCAATGTGGCTGGACAGCATGGCAGGTAGCCCTGCCAGCGTAGCTGCTGCTTGGAAAATCTGCCCTGTGCATGTAAGCTGAGCATCTCACTGGTTACCTGCTATAACTCTTTTAGCTGGATACAAGGTCACAGTTGTGAGTAACAAGAATGTCTCTTTGATGACATTGATATAAATTACCCATACTTTCTTGCCAAATAAAACAAACAAACAAACAAACAAAACAGAAAGTGATGCCCCATGAAGAACAAATTAGATCCCATTTTGTGTCCCTTCACCTCTAGAGGCAGGTTTGAATGTCACTGAATTCTGAACTTGTGACTGTCACCCAGCCCACAATGAAACCAGGCTGATGGCTAAGTCTGTAGCTTTCCTCTTGAGCTGTTTTCTTTCCTGAATTACATTTTGCTACATTTATTGGTTAATTTCAGTAATTGTCCTTCAGTACCACAGAGCAGCTTTACGACACAAATGCACTGTCATCTGCCACAACAAATTTTCCTTAGGCACTGTCAGTAAAAGGACATCCTTCAAATTTCTCATGACTGGATGGGACTCCTCCTGAGCTGGTGAGACCAGAGGGAAAACTATGCCAAGGGCCAGACCTGGGAGGCTGCAAGCACTCACAACAGGCCTTGGCTTCCATTTGAGGTACAGGCAGCTGAACCCTCGTAGGGGCAGCTCGACACTTCAGTGGTTACATGGGGAAAGGAGACAGATGTCCCTGCCTGCTTGCAGAAGGATAAGAAACTGACAGGAAGCAGAAGTGCTTCCTACTGCTCAGACTGCACCCTGAACCCTTGTTGTTGTTAAACAGCCTGAGCTCCCAGGGAGAAGGGAAGGGATGAATCGAAAGTAAGTCTGACCTTCCTGGAAGAATGGATTTACTGATGCTGCGCGGGGCTGAAATATGAAACCACTGAAACTCTGGGCCTAGAGAGAGGGAATTACCAAACCAAGCCCAGTATGATTCAATAAAGCAGACAAAGTCGCACACAGCAGCTTCCTCACCCTAACCCCATTCCTTCTCTCTGAAAGACACGGTGCATGTTTTAATCACATGGCAGCAGTGATCTAGATGCCAAGAAAGCTGCCAATGTCCAGCTGTGCGTCAGCACAAGCAGGAGGGGCATAAATCAGGCAAGGTGCAGGTAGTCAACTCACTCATAAATGCCTCCCCAAGGATCTCCACTGTGTTCAAGCAGTGGCAAAAACCCCCATCCACACAAAGATGGACATGCCTTTGTGTACCACTGACCTCAATATAAAATTCATATTTGGAGAACAGAACCCCATGATCCTGACCTCATTCACAACAGTTACCTCCATGGGAATACCATATCTTTGCAGAGGTGTTCCCAAGACCAAACCTGTCTCACTCAGCATCTCTGAGAATCTTCACTGAAAGGAAAAAAAAAAAAAAAAAAAGCTCAACATGGTTGGAAAGCTGCTTTTCCTCTCCCCAGTTACCATTGAAAACATAGATTAAGGAGCTCACAAACAGCTGCTGGGCCCTGACCAGGAGGTACCACCAACACAAGGCAAGTTTCCACAGTCCTCTTTCTCTGGAGGGTTTCTGCTGCACTACCATGGCTGAGCTGCTGGTTTAGAATGTCAAAGTCTTCCCTGCTGGAAATGAGAGCACCACTCGCAGCATTCACTTTAGCTGGCATTGGTATCTTCTCATTTTCTAGCCTTTGCCATGACAGCTTAGAAGTTTGGGTCTATATCTTGTTTACAAACTCGGCTCAGGAAAATCTCCAGGTTTTAGTTTGCTGACCAAAGGCTAACAAGCCTGACATCACTTATTAGCTGATCAGGGCATTTACTGAAGAATTAGGAAGTGCTAAACCAGAAAATGCCCAATATCGATGGCCCAAGAGGAGTTTTGCCCCATTTCTCACCTCACAGACAGCACTGTGCCCAATGAACATACCACAGCACACTACAAAGAAGAAATGATCTCTATCCCAGATATTGTAAAATACTGTACTAAGTTACAAGCTGGAGCAAGGATGTGGTACAGAAGTCCCAGACAGCCTTGGAGGCAAGATTACTCATGTACCAAAAAACTCAGATGAAGTTGTGCTACTTACATTGCTACAGGGCAAGGAGAGGGGAGAGACAGACTTTAGCATTTCCAGAAGACTTGTTTTAGCAACTGATGACGTATGGGGACAGGATTCTCCAAACTTCCCTTGGCTCAAGAATACAAAATCCTATTTCCCATATAGTTTGCTAGCCACCCAGTCAAATGCTATTTAAAGCCCTGGGCTTTAAATTCTTCTTGGCTAATTCTTTGTATTGACCTCTGCCCTGCCAGGGGCAAAGACCCTTGCTTTGGGAAACCATTTTCCCTCAAAGTTGTCTGACCTGGCTCTGCCCTTCCGCCAGAGGCTAGGTGTGTCTACAACTAGCATCTTGAATTGATGAGATCCCAAAGAAATACGTAGCTTACACAGGTGGATTTTGGTAGAGATAATGTAAGTAAACACCAGCTTGATATTTGAGGAGTTTCTGTGCACAGTTTTATTTGTGCCTACTAGCCTACAGGTGTCCTACAAGCAAAGCTGACTCGTTTTTTCACACCACCCTCGCATGTTTCTAAAATCATCTCTCCTTTTGATCACATGGCAGCAGGTACTCACTTGCTTACATACACAGCAGTGTTACAAGTGACTGTGCTGAACACATGCTGCACTGGTGAGCTCTACAATATTATCCATGGCTAAAGGGCCATCACCCCTCCCACACTGTCTCATTTTTCTCAGTGTAACCCCAGGTTTGGCCCTACTCAATCCTTGGCCACTTTTCAGAGGGAAGCTTGCTCTTCCTCTCCTCCACCCCTCTGAGCTCAGCAATCAGGAATACAGAGGAAAACTTCTGCTCATTTGTGCTTGGGATGAGCAAACAACCAGCCCACACTCTGTCCAGCAGCATGAATGCTAGGTTATGTGAGGACATGCCAGCAGAGCCCACATACCACTGCTGGGCTATGAGCATTTCAGATATGACTGACTCTGCTCAGGAGACTGAAATACAAACAGCAATTTCTGGGAGGAGTGGCTCCATCCAAATACTCCCCCATCTTAGTCACAGGCTAAAATAAATAAATAAATAAACAGAGCCATATAATCTCCCAGTTGGCGTGCTCACAGTCATGTGACTGGTGTCAGGCCTCACCCCAAAGTGAAATACGGATCCAAAGTCTGGGTCCCAGCTTTGCAGTGCTCCAATGGCACACGCAGGACAGGCAGCAGCCCCTAACTGGGAAGATACAGACTTCACCCACCTGGCAGACAGCAGAGCCCAGCTGTTTGCCACCTGCTCCCAGCTCCATCACGCTTACATAAGGGAAATACTGAGGGGGGCAGGTCACATTTAACCCAGAAATCCTCACGTGACCAAGTGGATCCAAAGCGAATCCATCCCACCCAAAGCCACATCTGGGAAGCAAAACAAACAAGGGCCACTGCACAGCAGGGACGCAAAGAGGCTGGAAAACAGCCCTAAAGATGTAGTTTCCTCTTCCCCTGTTCTCTGGTGAATGAGAACAGCTATGCAGGAAGCCAAGAGGGCACACTGGGGCAGAATCAGTCTAGACTTGCTCTGCTTCTTGTCCTCCTTCCCGCAGCATCTGCTGCTGGCCCCTGTCAGAGGCAGGATAAAGAGCTAAGCAGACCTCGCATCCGGCATAGCACAGCCATTTGTACTCTCCTGCCTCGCAAGTCTGGCCAAAGCTCCTGCGTGTGCATGAAAGATGATCCCAGCATTAAATATATTCCTCCTCTTTGTCCAAGTTAGAAATGGCTCCTCAGCCTACAACATCACCAGGCTATGTTAAAACATCTAAGTATAATCAGGAATGCAGCTGGAGGTCCAAGCATGGGTGAGCAGCCATGAGACTATATTTTAACAGGAACTATCCCAATGGGCTCTGAAAGCTACCTAAAGTGTATCTGCATGTTGCTAATTATATTTACTGGTGGTGGTTGGCATTTTTTTCAAGCTGAAGATGAGTCAGAAAAAGAAAAAAAAGTCCTTTATTGTTGTGGTAGCAGAAGGATGTCTCCTGAGGGTGTATGTAATGCACTACTGTCACGGCATGACAATGGAAAAACTGACTGCTGAGCCAACCAAACCCCCATAAATACCTAATGATATCTCTCTTGGCCCAGATTTTCTACAAGTCGGTGCCTGAACTGCATACAAAATGACAATCAATGTGAACGGATCTCTTTTCTCAACAGAGCCAGAATTTAAGAGCCCAGCTGAGCACTATATTCCAGTTCATACAAAGACATCCTTTTAAAAGTCTGTCACAATAACATAAAGGTGGTGATCCAGCAAAAAAACTGCCAGGCCTCTCCTCATGATCTCCCCCACGCTCCAGCCATGAGCACAAAGAACAGCTGGCCTCAGCGAACAGACTGCGTTATTAATTACAACATGGTGACACAAACAATGAGTGCCTAGGTATGTTATTTGGTCTGCATTCATGTGGGAAAAGAACAACATTTTCTTCCTTTTCTCCTTCTTCTCCTCCTCCTGGCTTGAGTAGCTCTGCCACCTCGTGTAGTCGGCTGGGGAGGCAGCCGTGCCAAGCACCTGGCCCAGTTACAGGTATGTGCACAGACACAGGGAGCCCGTTGTGAGAAAACCCAGCCTTAGCAAATTTCTCTGGCCATCGTCCAGCCTCTGCACGTTGGGCAAGAGACTCTCCCTGGCGGCGGTTACATCAGTCACCACCACCTCCCTCAATGTCATGGCACGGGAAGCGGCTGCCAGGGGAGGGGAGGGAGAGAGGGGGAGAGAGAGAGAGGCAATCGCTGTTTTTTGAAACAGGCTGTCCAAAAAACATTACAACACCCTTGCCGGTTTCCAGTGGGTTCGCTTAGTTCCTCCCTTCCCGTGAAGACCACACAAGCTTCGCGAGGGCGTTCCGCCCTGCCGCAGAAAGGCGGTCTCTGGGGCCCACCGCTCCCGGCGGCCGCTGCGCAGCACCGTGATTCCCCCGACTTCCTGCAGACACGCTCCCCGTTTCCGTCGAGGGCCAGAACCAAACTCGAAAGCTGATATTTAGGGGGGAAAACATAAGCATTTCATTTGGTTTTTATTATTTTTTTCCCAGAGGTTGATTTTTCATGCTGCTCCGCCCCCAGCAGAAAGGGGAGGCAGGGCTGGAACTCTGAGCATTGGAAGCCCCTCACAGTTCCACTGGCTCCTCTCAGCTGGCTCTCCTCTGCGTGCTGCAGTCCCTCGCAGCCCGTCGGACTCGCACGGCCTGGGCACAGAGGCCGCCCAAGGCAGCCCTCGGGGTAGCAGGACTCCCTGCCTTCCCGAGCCAGCAGCAGGGCACAGAGGCCCAGGCTGGCACTGCCAGCGCAGGCGGGCTGGAGCACCGCTGCCGGCACGGCCATCAGCCAGATCCCACTCCTGGCTACTGCCAAGGGTAAATTTAAATTACACCCTCCCAGCAGTGACGGGGAATGTGGTCTTTGCAAGGGCTCAGAGCAGACCCTGGACAAGGCATGGCACTTCAAAACAGTCATCTGGGGCGTGGTGTAAGCAAAATCACCCTATAAAATCGAGCAAAACTGGCAAACAAAAGTATTGCTCCTGGCATGAATGTACTTCCATATTGATTCAACACTTTAAAAGGCAGTGAATGAGAATGAGGATGTCCTTTCTTCAAACCTTCCAGCAAATTCACTTTCGCTTTTGGCAGCCTGCTGTTTTCTCACCCCTCAGCTCCTGCACCCTGACCGCAGCAGCACCTTCCTCCACGGCCAAACCCTCTGTGCTGCCTCCCCTTGCTCCCTCCTCTGCTCAGCCTCTTGCCTGAAGTCCTCATAGAGGAGGAGCTGAAATTTTCTCCTGACCACCCGGGCAAAAGCAGGGAGACACTGCTGAAATCCACTGGGAAGCCATCACCCATTGTGGGCAGCACACCTGAGCCCCAGGCTGTGAACCTGCCCCTCAGTCCTGCCTCTCCTGGGATAGGAGCCCGTGCGGGTTTGCAAGCTGGCCAGATCGGGGTAGCTTTTCTTCAGTCAGAGGCTCTGGAAGGATTATTTGGCTGCAACATATCATATGACTTTGTTCTTAGAGTTACATTTTAACTGAGAAAGTTTAACAAGTATGACTTATGGGCTTCTAAAATTGGCAGCAGAAAAATGAGCTGAGGAAGTCATGGAAAAAAACCACAAGCGAGGCCATTCCATGTTATGCACAATTTCTGGGCTCTTTTTCCAATCTTCTGGTTTTTTTGGATGGTGGAAAATATTTTCCAGCTACACAGGCCTGGCTTCACTGAGTATGTATTTATGCCAAGTTTATAAAAAGCAGCTGCAGACATGGTTGAATGAAAGGATTACACTGCTGTCTGTCTTCCAGAAGGTGCTTCAGTTCACACCCTGTCCCGCAGAGCAAGGCTCGCTTCTCAAATCTCCATGAATTTATGTAATGAAGGACAAAATTTGAACCAACAATACAAACAGCTACGGCTGTGCATGCGAGTGGGCACGCACGTGTGTACACACAGCTCTCTGGATAGCTACTAGCAGTTCCTAGCCCCTGCTAACACTGGCTTTTAGCACTTTAAGTTTACCACCATTCCTCCAACCCGTCCCCACCCTACAGCCTTGTCCATCTTCCATGAATACAGAAATGGGGAGAAGGCTTTCAGGGTCGAGACCCCAGTCTCAGTGTATTTCTGCTGCCTGCTTCATGCATACCTGCTCTCCAGCTGCTCCCACTGAAATTCAGGCTTCACCTCACATATTTTCAGGCTGCCAGGCTTTAAGGCTAGGAGAGATCTCTCTCTAAGTGTGCAGCCTGATCCCCTCTGCAGCACATAACACTGAATTTCAATCAGGAACCCAGGCAGCAGAGCCATAACCTTAATTTTCAGTCATGCTTTGTCACAGTCTTGGCCTGATACACTAGTCACAAGAGGAGAGTCGCAAATAATTCTTCACTCTCCTAAACAGAATGGCTCCAGGGGGTGGGGGGAGGACAAAAACTGAAAGCAAATGTATATAAAAAGGTAAGGTAGGTGGTAAGCTGCAGATCATGCATTACAGATCTCTATCCTGCTGTTTATTCAGTTGAGTATGTTAGAATAACAGTACTGAGAACGACAGTGTTACATCAGGAATATCGGTCAAGACAATATTTCCTGGCAATTGTTTGAGAAATGCTTTTCTCACAGCTAATTGCTCCCAAGAGGCTGTGTTTTCTCTGTTTTTAGAAGGAGAGTGATTAAGAAAGAAGGTTTTTAAACCTCTGCACCCTGCTGTGGGACAAAGAATTGTGGGGGGGAAAAAGGAAAAAAGAAAGAAAATAAAAAGGCACAACAGCTGTAATGTTCTATGAAATGATTTTGTTCTGTTCTCTTGCCGAGGTGGTGGGTGCAATCATCAGTTTGGCAGCGATAAATACAGGAAAAGCAAGCCATTTTTCAGGAGCCACAGCTGCAGGAGTGCCACATTGCCATCTAGCGAAAAGGGCTCTGGAAGCCGAAGCAGCGGGGCTCCGCTGGCTCCCCGAGCCTCCTGCACCGCTGCCTGCCGCTGGCCAGCATACCTGGACATGGGACCCCCTTTCCTTCTTGTGATTTACAGGCAAGCTTGAAAACTGCAAAGCTGCTTGGTCTATAAAAGACAGGTGTAGGAAAGCAAGGGAAAAAGGGAAAAATTCCACCATAAAGAAGTTTAAGACAAACTTGGCTTTGCTAGGAAAAGCTGGTTTTTACACTGAGGCCTGCAGATTCCCATCTTCCATTACTGCTGCTACTGCTGCTGCACACAAAGCTACCACAGCTTCATCATCTTATGCAGTTATCATATGGATGTCTGTGGCAAAGTGATGGGCTGGCAGGAACACCGAGCACTACCTTGTCCCCACATAGACAGGCCTGAATCTAGACCTGATGTCCTGTTCCCAGTCATGTTGGACCAAACACTTGTGTGCCCTGATGCTGTCTGCAGTGCCAACCCTGAAAATTTGACTTCACTAGGTACATCTGCAATGTACCTCTGCATTTGTATTCTGAAAAGAATACAAATGTTAACCTTTCAGCACTTTAAAGAAGAAAAGCCGAAGTGCCAAGCTCCTTAGACAGCGTAAGGCAGGCTCTCGGTCTTCAGAAGATAGCCAGCAAAGGGCAGCATACAGATTCTTTTGTATGATCTTCACACAGCAAGTTAAAAAGAAAAAAGAGCTTCGGTGTATGAGAGTTATGACATTCACTGAAAGCTGTGAAACTGAAAGATCCTGGCTACAGCAGACTTACATTCACCCAATAAACAAAAACACTCCCAGTGCCTAAACTCTGCCAGAAGACACCATCGTTTTGGGAAGGAATGGAAGAAGCCTTGCATCAGGCATCCAAGACTGCCCACAAAGCTCTGCTTCATGGCACATGTCCTTCCCACTGAAATAAATGACCAGTCTCACACCTTATAGGCATTGAAAGGTGATTAGCAGCAGACTGTATTGGCTCTGGGGCAAAGCTAACTAATCATTAACTCTGTGTCTTTGGTCCCTGATTCCTGTGAAGCTTCACAAGAGCACAGCTATACTGCATCTGCAGGCATGTTAAAAAGGGTGATATTCTTTGATATTAGCAAAAAATAATGTGGTCTTCCAAGAAAAAAGGAAAATGCAGGTAATGTCCCCCAAATGAAGATAATCACTGCTGCTCCAGTGAGCTACTCTTTCAGCAGCATGTCTTCAAAAACCCAGCGACAGTCTCTACAAATTCTTTGGCGACTACATATACTATGAGGACCTACAAATACTTTGAATTTACAAAACCACTCCTGCATCAATTAATAACAAAGTTTGTGGTGTCACCCCAAGTCCCACATCACCTGCAACATTACCAGGAGCTGTGCAGGCAGAATTTGAACACTCAGATTTTAAAAAACGGAAAGGCCATGAAGACTCCTGAGTCTGAGCCATTGCTGATTCTGTCAGACTGCAATCTGTTTATTTTTTTCTTTAAAATCAGAGTGAGATCACTGTTTTTCTTGAAAATGTACTGCCCAAGGTAGGAGATATCCATCTGTTAAAAGATCTGAAGTCTAATTACAGATATTTTCAGGTCTGCTTAAGATTTTCAAGGGCAATGTAGAAGAGAAAACACCGCTCCCAACTGACAAGGTCCTAACACCTTTCTGGAAACAACCAAAATAAAGAGAGGGATTCTACACAGGAGTAAATTTTTTTCCCTACTCCACATTTTATGACCAAAAGCATAGGGAGAGCACTGCCTCAGTATCAATACATTCCATCCTTGCGGCTGTGTTCCCATTAGAAAATCAATATAACTTAGGAGCACTTGCTTTCATGGTTGCCCAGAGAAGCCAAGGTACCCAAGTGGTGCTCAAGCTTAGTGCTGAAGCTCCCACTAAGAACCAGATGGTCCATTGGTTCTGGAAGGTGTCAGGGCACACCAGTCTCATCATCTGACTACCTGAACATATGGTTACCACACAACCAGCTTCTGCTAGGCATGTCCTCTTCTGCTTTCTGGAAACCAGCTCCAAATTAGAAAAAGGAGGGTAGAGCCAACAGATCTGCTCTAACCACCAAGACTTGGAGGGTCAAAAGCATGCTTTAGAAGGCTGCATTGTTTTTTAAGGATGGGGCAGCTGTCCAAAACAAGGCTACAACTTTCTCTCTGTAAAGTATCTCTCCAATTTGCAACTGTTTTATCAGGTTGTCAATCCACAGTTTGCAATCCAACATTTAGGATGGACACTGACTCACTGCATTGCCTTCTAGGCTGTTTCCCTTATTTATGCCTGCTTTAATACCTATAACCCAACTTTCCTATCTGCATCATGGTGTCACTGAATTTCAGGCTCTACAGTTTGGGCTGATCACAAGTTTTGACAGAACAGAGTTCCTTTTAAAGTTGTATCCAATAGCAAGCTAGATTTCTGAAAGATTGCTTCTTACATTTTCAATGCAGAAGACATTTACAAACGGCAAGACTGCCAGCAGAGCAATTAACCCAGTGCTTGACAACTCATATTATTGCTTTCAGTTGAGGGGGAAGTTGCGCCTCAAATCTATTCAGTTATGGAGAGTGCCTTTAATACTTCTTTCTTTTGGTAGGTTTAATGATTTATAAGCAGATCTATGGTTGGTTGAAGTCTGATTTTTCATGATTACACTAATAACTAGCACTGATTAGCCAACTAGTCTAAAATTAATCTGATGTAGAAAAGCAAGCTTCAGAGCTTCAAACAAAATTCAGATAAAACACCCACCCAATTACTACCAAAACAGTCATACTATCCTAAACCTTACCTTCTCCCTTCCTGTGTCACTGTCCCAATGTCCTGCTCTTGACTGCTTAGGTTTCCATGAGGAAAGGACTATGCAGAGTAAATTACGGGATCAGCACTGCAGGCTGTGAGTTTGCAGAAGCAGAGGCTTCATCTTGACAGATTCTTCAGAGTGCCACACATATCTCTGCTGATACAGAAGTAATAATAATAATTTCATGCTAAGAATTCTGCCAGTGCCAATGGCCAGTAAACAACATCCCTACCAAGAAGTAAAAAAGGGCCCTTAGTTGTGTCAGGCAACTTCTAACATAAGCCAAGGAACCTGAGGCTAAAGCTCAAACCTTTAGATGGAGACATAAAAACAAATGAAACGTAAATCAAATAGCAACCCCTTTTGGTTATGCAAATTCATGTGTCATTATAGCAAACACTCCAACTAGAACTCAGTAAATATGGAGGCTGTAACCTGGGGTCAGCTGGGGCTTGCTTTTATATAGGCAAAACCTTCTACCTCCTCAGTGCTAGGAGCTGGCAGTCTTCCTCACAGGAACTTACAGGACCAGGCTGTATTGTACCAGGTCAGTGTGTGGTGAAAGTGAATCTTCATCAAAACCAGTAATGAAATACTGCTGTGAATTGATTAGGTGTGTACTATCAATTAAAAACAACAAGGGAGAGTTTCTGAAAGAACATGCTTGCTCAAGAATCCCTTTTCTTAATTTCTCCATTTAATTAGTCATTGCATTATAATTCACAAATTCATGCGATAATCATTGTCATTTTAATCATCAAAGCTGAATGTACATTCTTTCTCATTAAATAATATTAAATACAACAAGAGATGCTAACCAGGTTGTTTCAGAGCTCCAGGGAAATGCTCTTTTACACACATGCCAAAACAGGGAAATATTGGTTTTTACAGCAAATTTCTGTATCTTCCAGGCTATGTTACAGGGTGTAACATGCCCAGAGTGACCTAAGAAAGGAGAAGCAGCATGGTTTTCACACAGTATCTTTTATTAAACAGCTTTCTCTAGATGTTGTCATGTGTTGAGCAGACTTTAAAGAATTTCTTACTAACAAGTTGAATGTTTGGAAAAATGCCAATTGATGGCTACAAGGGTGGAAAATTTCCATTTACTTGCATAGCATACATACACTTTATCCCCCACAAACGCAGACCAGGAAGCAGAGAAAAAACACTTTTGAGATGTAGGAGTAAAGGTTCGGTTTCGAGCCAGGGTGCCACTACAATGCGAACAGCTGCCTCCAAGGCATGAGAGAGACAAAGTATGAGACAGCTCACTCAATGTCAGCTGCAGGATCACCACAGGGTGAGTAGATTTGGTCAGCTTCAGCTGAAATTCAACCAGCATTGAAAATGCATCCTGTCACAAACCTATAATATCTTGCCTTATTTTTTTTGGTTGGCTCTCCTCACATGGCCCATCACAGGCAGAGTCGAAATCCAGGCAAAATCTCAAGATGCAGATTTCACTTCCACCCCTCCTGCAGTTAACCGGTGCATTCCTTTCACTCCAGCTAGCAAAGCTCACCCAGAATAATCCCAGCTGGGCAGGGGAAAACAGCTCTTGCATGCCTGAGAATCAGATGTGGTTGCATTTTGTTGCAGAGTTCAAGCTGTACAATGCAGCTGGCTTATCTATATACCTAGTTTATGCTGAGGGACGGAGACAAAGAGGGAAATCCTCCTAATCATGTCATCACAGCAATTTAAACACACAGGATTTTTAAAAGCCAAAATTAGTAGAAACACATTCCACTGCTGCTCCACTGAGCCTGTCATATACACCTCACCAAATCTGTCTGGACAAAATGCTGCATTGCATCACCTCACCAGTCAGGAAGATTCTAAAAATTAGGATTTTGCAGGGTGAGCTTGCACAAAATGTGTGTGCAAAACTGCCCCCTGCTGTTTAGATTAAGTACCTGCTCAAGTAGATGATTGTGTGGCCAAATAATTTTTTAGCTGTAAGGGTCCAACATGCAAAGAGGCAGAACTATCTGAGTTCATATGTTTTCTGCCTCCATGCACACTAGAAATTTCATACAAAAAAGCTACTCACAACTGCCTTGCAGCATGGACCAAGAGATCTGTAGGTTACAGCAACACTGTGTCAGCTGCAACACTCACTCTGTTAAGCAACTTTCCTCCCACCAAGGGTGAGCACCACCAGACACCCTCTCATCCCAAAGATGAGTCGAGAACATTTCAGGGTGCAAGTGGAATGATGAAATTGCGAACTGTGAGTGAGCACTGCAGGACATCCATCTGTCAACCTGTTAAAGACAGACCTGACCTTTACGAAGCAGGGACGGGAAGTGTATGCCTGGAGTCAAAAGCTTATAGCTCAGAGGCCTTTCAGAGTTAAGGACTATTAAGTTACAGAAATGACTGGAAAACAGGGTAGTGAGCTCATCAAAAGATGTCCAGTAAACATTCTTTAAAATTAGGCCTTACTGCAGGAAAAGAAGAGAGAACCTGGATTTTCTTTTCAAGAAAACATGTAGATTGTACTTTGAAAAAGCTGCCCATTATCTAGTGCCAGCATGTTGTACAGTTTGGTACAAAAAATAACAGAGGGGCCAGCTGTTTTCTACAGCTTCACTCACACATTCACACACCAGATGTGGCAAACTCTGCCCTGTGAGAAGAGCATCAGACATTCCCATTTTCTTTGGGAAGTTTGGGTTTGGTACAAATGCAGAAAACAAGTACCCAGACTAGTTCAGTTTCTGGAGTGCCTCTGATGAAAGCTAGCGCAGTCCTCATGAATTAAGCACAAGTTTCAGCTCTTTGCAACAGGCTTTTGGTCAGTGTGCAGAGAATACTGTAAGCTATGCTGATCAGTGTAAACACACGAACTAAAAACCAAAAAAAAAACTTGGGTACAACAGAAGCCTTGCATAATTTTTTTTTAATTTTCACATCAGCCCTTTTTTTCTGTATTAAAAACACAGAAGAATGGGTGTGCAGCACAACATGCCTTTGAAACAATCACTAAACGCACTTAGTGACCACTTCAAAGATTCCCTTGATGTTTAACTCATGTTAAACGTAACACAACAGTCATGTAGGGCCACTGTTCAGCCTAAGGGACTTTAAACACACCATCAACAGATGTACAAATGAAACTTTAGAAAGATTCTTCTGAGTGCATAAATAGCTGGAGCTTTACTTTGATGATGGCTGGCTGGCCTCCTACACAGCAGGGCTGGGACTTCTCCACTTTTCATGTTAAGGGCAATAATAATATTGTGTCAGCCCCCATGGAAAGGAAATTAGTGCCAGATGATTCAGTGGGTGCCTGACCACTCTGGTTTTGGATTTGATTCCATTATCTAGAAAACTTAAATGTGAGACATCAAAGATAGTCCTGCATGATAATGAAACTAGCTGGGTGGGGTTTTTTCTGCAAAAGCTGCCTGAGAAGCTCATAACCAATGATAGAAGACTTCCCAACATTAAACTAACAGATCTTTCAGTTTCTTTATAAGGTATCCTTTTAGTGCTGAAAACAATTGCCTTGTTCTTGGAGAAGCACAGAAGGGAAGATGGTTCTTTCTGGGAGAAGGACTAGTAGTTTAACCTGCAGTAAAGTAATATTATCAATCTAACTCTTCAGCAGCTGTGAACTCCATAGCAGCACATCCACAACTGGAATTGAGGATTACTTCCACACTTTTTTCATTTGCACAAGTGAAAAGGAATGTACAGCACTATGCATAGCTAATGCAAAGACATTACAACTACTGATGCAGAAACATCCATCATTACCACCATGTTTCTGATGACCTGCACTTTGCTGGTGTCTGAAAGCAGTGTCTCTGCTTGAGTCTGAAACATCTGTGGACTCTGTGTGCTTAGCTCTACCTCTGTCAGCCTGCAGCTCTTGGAGCAACAGCAAATTTGCATTCTAGACAATTTCTTCCAAGTCTTCAAAACTGTACAGCATTAGCTTCACTGGGACATTTGGGGAGAAGAAAAAAATTCAAGTCTTGTTAAAAGGATTCAGCATTTCACTCTAGTAGTGCAAGGCACTCGAAAGAAGTATCAGAGATTCCTCTAGCATACTAACCAGGTACTTCTGGGTTATCAGATATGAGAATAAATTTGCATTTAAGGCTACATTTAAACCTATGCTGTCTTAAATTTTGCTTGCATCTAACTTTGGAGCCTCAAGCAAATGAAAAATGTTAGAGCAACATGTGTGCCTAGGATGCTTATTACAGCAAATACCATTTATAGACATAATCAGACTGTCACCAAGCCTTCCATCAAAATCAGAATTGACGCCCAGGTTTGTTGAAACACAGTTCAGGGAGAGCTTTGCTGTAAGCTAAAATGTGAATTCAAATTGTCATCATTATACCAAGGAGTGTAGAAAAATGCTCAGGTTTGACAGAAGAGTGCTACTTTTGTCTCGTGCTGTTTGGGTTTGTTTTTCACGGCAGGATGGAAGCTTTATTCACCTTAAGACAATGTTAAAAGTTGAACTAAAAAGATATGCTGAAGTGACCAGCAAAACAGAAGGTAAATATGCTAACAGTTCTGTCAACATAACAAGAATTCCTACTTTCAAGGGTTAGAGGGGAAAACTCCTTCAAAAAGCCTCATTAAAATCAGAACTTTCTGTAATTTCACAGTATTTTTATTAAGTGCAAAATAACTTTGTCCCTGTAAAATTAATTAAAATGAAAAGAGCACACTGGCCCTTGTCACCTGAAGAATATGGCTACTACATTTTACTTTTACCTTATACCAACTGAACAATTCAAGCACAAAGATTAAATTACATCCAGTTAGGACATGTTTACTGATACCAGCCACTAACTTCAGTATTTATCACATTACAGAAAATTTCAATAGCACCTCAAATCTTTGGAAATAATGTTTTCAAGGGCTTAAGGGGAAAATACCTATTCCATAGTAAACCATCTCAGCAGAATGAGTCAGTAAGAGCCACTTCTACTCCCAAAGTGAGGTATTGACTGCTAGGTCACCATCTACTATCCACTTAATCTCTCAAAAATCCTGTGTGAGGCAATTCCTGAACCACTGAGGAGAATGTGCCTTTGAAGAAACTTGCACAAGGCTGAAATGAGACAGAGTTGGCTAGAGTGCTCTCAAAGTATCTCACTTCTACTAGCTTATGCCACCTAATACCTTACCATTAATCTAGCAGCATCACTAGTACTGTCAGCTAGTCTGAAAGCCTTCCCCTCAAGTTAAAATATCAGTCACTGTGCCAAAAAGATAAAGCTAACTTTTTAATTGTTTCTTCTGCCACCTGAGTGCTGACAGGACAAACCCAGAGAATAGCAGAAGCCAGTCTGTCTTGACATTTAGAAGATCTTACCCATGAAAAACTTGCTTCCATAAGTACACTTCTCCTACTTACTTGAGCCTACTGCATATTGTTTGTCTCCTTTTCACTAGCAAAGGAAAATTCACCACACCATACTGGAATTGTACAACATGTAAGTCCATTAGCTTTTGCTGTTTACCCTAGGGATATAATTGTCTTACCTTATCAGTGCAATTTTTTTTTAAGGCAAATGCCTTAATTTAAAAGACTGTTAACAACCATTTGCTATGGTCTTGAAGTCTACAGACTGAAGTGTCAACTGTCTATCTTGCAACATTTCAAGCTTGGAAATGTTTCAAGCTTTTTTTTCCCAAAAAACCCCCACCTTTGTGCTCTTAAAATCTGCCCAGGTTCTATTCCAAACAGCTTTGTTTCAGACACCTATATTAATAGAGCTTTGAAATTTGCCAGTAATTTTGAATTGATCACTTCAAATGTTTTTGTTCCTGACAAAGACAGATTTGTCACTCTTTCTGCAGCCAGTCATCTATTACCCTTAAGATTTGCATCTTTTTCTAATGTGATCTGTTACTGTTTAAATGATCATATATTTATTTTCTCAGGAAATTACACAAGGTTTTAAACTTAATTAAAATCATTGGAAGACCAGCCATAACATTAAAAATAAATTTTAATGTTGTCATTTTAGATAATTTGCTCTGACACCCAAATATTATGGATTTTGAAGTAGTACTATAGGGACACACAAGTGCAGATAAATCTTTATTGCCATAACTTCGTTTTTTTCAAAAATGAGCATTGGGTTTTTAAGAGGTCGTAGTTTTATGTCTGTATATGTACAACATTACAACTGCGTATTTTAATAAGAATGAAGTTAGTGATACTTTGATAACTCAACACAGTGTATTTATAAAATGAATTCTTATCAAAATACACTTTTCACTGGGATAATAAATAAAATCCTGCGAAACCCACCTACACAAAGTTAATTTTAACTCTGGTAGAACCCGATGTGGTACACAGTCCATTAACTACTATGTTTGCCCCTTTATCCCCCTACTGATGCTCATCTTCTGGGGAAAGAAAACCTTCCCCCCCCGTTGTGGTGTGACCTCATTCAACATCATCTTCAGCCAAGCACTGTGCATTTACAATTCTCTGTAAGAAGGAGAAAAACTCATTCACAATTACATAAAATTGACAGTAGGCAACTGATTATTAAGCAATGTAATTTTACACTGAACATTAAGCAGTGTAATCTCAGAACAAATTGATTAAAGTTAAAAATGGCAATCTATTTGACTTGTTGAAGTCAGTTCCACAGAAATTACATATAGTGCAATACCTAACAAAGCCAAAGTCAGATAAACAATACTCTATCAACCTCAAGTGATGACCTCTGTGTGGTTTCTGGCACTGCTCTCTTAGGAAACGTTTTTGTTCAATCATTTCCCCAACTCTTACATCTTGTGTACCTGACACTCTCTAGTGTTACCACTGAGTATATGGACCTTAGCCTGAAATGTAACCAGGCCTGAGCTGTAAGAAGAGCCAACCGATACCAAACACTGAATCTCTGCTTTATGTCAGATCACACTGTTAGGGAGTCCCCTTGTAGTTCTAAGAACATAAAACATATCATTTATTTTACAACAGACTCACCTGCCAGCATATTAACAACATTACCCACTCAGACTAAAATGGGAGTTGTATGGAGCTCTATTTTATACATAGAGCTACTGATGCTTTATCATCAGGGAAACTCCCAAGCTTCCAAAATTGTCACGGGTTCTGGTCTAGTCAACATCATGTGTCTAAAGCTGTCCCCAGAACCAACAGGGTAGCAAAGGCAACAGATTCATTTTGATGAACTTCTGTCGCATTTACACACACTTGTAGAAATGTAAATTAAAAAAAAAACAAAACCTCAAGACCCAGTGCAATAAAGTTACTGGGTTTTTTTCAATCCCCCAACTTGTATTTGGGAAACACTGGATCCACTTTTAATATCAGAGCTACAGTCAGATGCCTCTACTTCAAGAGCTTAGCATAACCTATACACAAGAGAAGTTTTGTATTTCTGTTTTATCCTGGTTGCTATTAATGCTACATGATGATTTTCATATTCACTTTTTAACATCTCAGGTGAAAAAAAAAAAAAAAAGGCTTCTTTTAATCTAACTGAGCATATTAAAAAACCAAGAGATTACAAAACCTGAAACTCAAGACTGGTGTAGTGGATAAAGTAAGTATTTAATTCTTTTCCAAACCAGACCAACAGGGAATGTTTCACATACCTGGCTTATTGTAGGGAGCTTAGTTAGAAGCATTTGAAACACTGGTGGTGGAAGAGTCTGCTGTAGAACTTGTAGTAGCTGCTGCGGCTGCCCACACACAGCAATGGCATTGGTCAAGTGATCAACACCTTTTTCATATTCACCTGTATGACAAATTATAATGCTTTGAAATCAACAGTCTTCCACACTCTAATACATTTACATAAAATATCCAACAAGAGTGGATTAAATTACAGTGAATCAATCCACGGTAAGCTCTTCTCCTTCCTTGATGCACTTCCTGAACACACAAGGTTACAAACAAATAAGCAGATTTCCTAGATGAATGTGACTCCCTAGAATTTATTCATGTACAAAAATCATCTTCTAGCAAAGGTAAAGAAAAATTATTTTACAACCTACCCTTTGGAAAAAAATATTATTACCTTGAGCTAGTAATTCCTCTCCAAGCTGAATCTCCTCAAGGAAAAACTTCTGAACTGCTTCGGCATCTTTCAGATCAGGCAACTATAACACACACAGCAAAAGTTAAATCAGCCCTTAAACACCAGCTAATTAAAACTTAGCAGAAAATATTCTCAAATGAAATTATACATGCACACAACCCTATTATTGCACTGACACTGGCAAAAAAACAAATGTCACCCATAAGTTAAATGTACACAATGTTTTTGAAAATCAGACTCGGGTCTCATAACACTGCGTCACAAATCTGCAGAGACAGAGCCTGAAATGTCTCTACTCAGTTTATTAAATACATCCCTTAGGAGCAAATATAAATTCTAAGGTGCATTATGTTTATAACAACTGTATTTCTTGCAATTGTTTAAGAGAAATCTTATATTTTCTTTCTGGATTCATTGGTAATAATGAAAAAGAGACTCAAATACTTACTGCAAAACAACCTATCAAGTTCAGTTATAAGTGTATCCCATCAATAATTTTAAGTCTGAAAAGTCCCTGTTCATATTACAAAGAGGAAAACACCATCAAATCACACAGTGAATGTTGTACTTTCTAATATAACTCCTCTATTTGACACAAAAAAGGAACAATCATACAATTATTCCTGAGCATTTAAAAAACCTAAAGACTGTATATTTGCAGGAGTGTTTGTAAACCTGGAATCAAAACAAATCCTTAAGTAAATAGTACAAATAATGCAAGTGAAACAACTTTCAAAATAGCACTCCATTATTGAACACAGTATTACCTTGGAAAGTCCTGCTCTTTCTTTGGCAAGCTTCTGTTTCTTCCTTCCTATAAGAATAGAAACATATTTTATTTTCAAGTTGCAATTGAAAAGCCCTTCAGATTATAGTCTGGAACCATGAACAAAAGAAGAAACTGGTAATGTATTCCAAATATTGAAGATTGAGCACAAGACTGAAACCCACTCAGTGCCACAGAGCATCATTTAGAGGTCTAATGAGGGCTGGCAGTAGCACCAACCCAAAATGGCAATTCTTCTCCTGATGGCTACAGCAAACACCAGCTGTGCAGGGCAGCACAGCAGCAGCACAGCATACCTCCTGCACTGCGGGCACACAGAAGCAAAGAGAATTAGAGTACTACAGGAATTATCTACATGACTTCTAACAGTGAGCCACAGAATAACTGTCTGTAAGTCAAGGCTATCCAGTTTTGAACGCCTGGGGCACCATCAAGGAAGGGGAACTTCAGCAGGCCACAGCAGATACAGACAGCACACTCTCTCAGCTACTTTATAGCAAAGACTTGGGAACTAGTTAATGAGTGGCACTACCTCATCATCCCCCAGCAGAGCAATACTAAAGCATACATTTCTGAAACTTGAGGAAAGCAAACATTTACACATGGAACAAACATTTACAGACTACACTGCCTAACCTAAAGGCAAAAAGTTGGTCTGCTACATGAAGCTGTACCACTCCAGCAAAACTAGTGCAATTAAAGCTGCTTTTAATGCAGCTAGGAAGGTATAAGGATATTTCTATAGTAGCAGCTCTTCATACAAGAAAGAATAATTATACTAATACTGGCAATTTCCTTAGAATAATCATTTTTGTAAGTCTTCAGTTCATCAACTGAAATAGTCACACCACTAAAACCTCTGAATACAGCCTATGCTTAAACTGTCCTTTCTCTCTTTGTCCCCAGTCTGCTTAGAAAACTCCAATACTCACCAGGAACAACTGTCATACAGCCCTGATTTTAATTTTGATACAATTTTGCAAACTGGAAATACTTCCAAACACAACTAGCAGTTTTACACGGTAATTAAAAGTTTTCAATTGTCCACATGATGAAAACAGTCAGGAATACTGTTCCCTAGTATAGTGATGACCTAGCACATGGCATCTACTGACAAGATTGTGTTCTTTATAGAAAGGGAGCTCACATTCTAACTAGATGGAACACCCTTTTACCTTAATACACCATCTTAATAACACTTAGCACCTAGATTTCTACAACAAACTGACCTGTGTATTCTATTTTACACTACAGATGGAAAAATGTGTTGGTAGAAGTGTAGTGTACTACAATTTTATCATTTTGGTGGTTTCAATATTTAAGAATTTCTCTTGAAAGTTACTGCTTCAATTAGCTCACTCCAACTTCTCAGAAGCATTAATTTGCACAAAACTTTAAATTGCATTACTATGCAAACAAGTTTTGATATTAGATAAAATCCTAAAGATTAATTTTTTTAAAATCTAGTATTTGAAATGTTTTACTATCAAAACAAGCCGCATTGCAGTTGTAGTGCATTCAGCAAAAAAAACCCAAAAACAAATACAAAGAGTAACAGTTTAACATTTGAACATCCTTTTGAGGAGAAAATGACTATGATACTTTCTTATTAAAATATAATACAAGGTATCATTCATCAGGTTAAGCACTCTGAAATAAAGAGCAAAAGACATGCTGCTAACTGGAACTAATGAAGCTTTTGACCACTGATCACACAGAATTGAAATCATATACCTTAACCTCAAAATAGTGAAGGAATACGAAGAGTCACCAAGATTTTAAAACTGAAAAATGGTCTACCAAATCTTTCAAGTCTGACTACTAAAGAACTTCTTTTTCCTCTTCTTAATACTTTTTTACAGGCACTTTAAATGTTCACTAGCTAAAACAATTTAAAAAACCCAAGTAACTCTAAAGGTTATTTATGAATTCTTCCCATGCTGGTTGGGAAGAAGTACTAGTTTCAAAGTATCTTTGCAATTACAATCAAAAGTTTTATTTGTAATATGACAAGTAAAAAGCAATGACTTTGAGGGGTAAAAAATCTCAAAACACAAACAAACAAAAAACCCCACTCCACACCTAAAAAATCCCCCAAGTTTGTTCTCCCCCAGAGACCTCCACAAAAATGGAAACACTTCCCTCTATTCTAAAGAGATAATCCCATTTTGAAAAGGTAAAGGCAACCTTTCATAGAATGAGTGTTTATTACCACAGAAATGCAGTGCGTGCATCCAAAGCACAAAGCTAAACTGCACCTGTCACACTGCAGGTCCTCCTGTACAAGGGTACAAGTTTCAAAAGAGAACTTCTCCTGCTGCTAAGGGTTTCAAAAGCCCCTGAGTAGCCCCTGCAGCTTCCCAACCAGTCCCACAAAGGAGCAGAAAACCCAAAAATCCATTTGCATATTCAGCTCCCATCAGTGAAGTCTGCCTACTGCCCCCCTTTCACTCTGCTGTCCAGGCAGAAGGTGCTCCTCGGCAAAATTCCGCGTGGTCAGAAATTCTGGCTGTCTCTGAACAAAGACATGTGTGTCTGTATTTTAAAGCAGAGCACTTCTATTTTATTCATTCAAGAAGGCAAACACTACACATACCTGAAGTATTTTATTCATAAAACACAGCCAGGGAAGTTCAGCAGCTACAGATGTTTATAGCTTTGCTTTTGGTCCCAAGAGCAAATAGGTACATGCCCCCCAAAACTAGCAACAACAAGACCTGAAAAAAAAAAACCCAACAGAAAAACCCATCCACAAAACCTGCTAAATAAGATTAAAACATCTGGAGAATCAAAGTCCAGTAGTTCTATAAGCCCTCCAGAAACTTCCGGGAAATCTTTTTCCCTGAAACTTAAATCTGGCCACCTCATTTTCATGACAGGCCTTTGCAGCAATATAAACTTAGGCCCAAACCCAGCACACAGAGATGTGCAGTGTAACTGGGACGGGAAAAAAACCCAGCTGGTTCTCCATTTGTCAGCACGTTCTTGACAAAATTCGACAGGCAATCCTCTGACATGTCAGGTCTCCTGTCCTTCCCCAATTCTGGTGACACTGCATCACAGAGGCTGGAAAAGGACCTTATCCTAAGAAGGCTGCTGGAAAAGATGTGCTGTAAGGGTGGTTTCCCCAAGCTTTCCATCCCATACCCCCACTACTGCACAACACATGGAGCATCTTCACATAAAGAACTGCAGCTGGCTGCTGCACTGAACCATTCCTGGTCAAGTATTTTACAGCCCAAGCCTTCCTGTCTTACCCAACAGCAAAAATGCTGTAATACCCAGATCCCTGGCACCACTGCTGGAGCATCCATACTAAATAATCTCTTACACTACAGGAAAAAAAAAAAAAACACAAACAAAACAAACCATCAAACAAACAAACAAAAAACCACCCAAAAATCAAGTTAACTAAAGCCTTACAACTAAATGCAGACCAGTGCATCACGTGCAAGGACTGTAAGTCCTACAATGAAGTCCCCCAAATGACAACTGCCACTTCCTATCAAACCAAAATGTATTTGTTTTCCACTTCAAAGTTAATGCCAATTCTTAATCAGAGCAGTTACAAGGTTTATTCAGAATATGACTGGAGAGAGGCTCAGATTATGGAAACCTGGAATCCAAAAATAACTTTTGGTGCTTCTGCAAAAATCTTATGTAATTTGGTGCTTCTCCTACTGCATATCTGGCATCATAAAAAAAACCCATGGCTGATTATGCTGCCAAAAATCAAGTTTGCTTGTGCAAAACAAGCACATACCAGTTAACTGCACTAAAATTTCCCAATTAATGACTTGCACTGCAGGGAAAAAAGGACTTGGAACACACACAAGAGGTATGTGGTGAAAATCTTGCACACAGGAGTAAGGGCCTGAAGCTAACATAGTTGACAGACACAACTTGCTGGGGAGGAGATTTTGGAAAACAGAATTAAGGCACTGCTCAGCGACAACACTGGCCAGGCAAATTCAATCCATGAAGGCAGAACCAAAGCAGCTGTTAAACCACATTTTAATGCTATCAGGTAAATAGTCATTTTCAACCAGTCTAGTTATTGACTTTTCCATCCATGAAACTGCTGATCACATCGTGGTTACTCGCTAGGAAAATTTACCTTAATGATACCTTCTTATCTTCAGATTAGTTACCAGAGGAATAATGTACATATTACCCCGACAGAAATAACTCACTATAAAAGGTATCACCTTATTGCTCGTGATTCATTTGTGTTCCTTCAGTACTCGTGCCTACAATTGCATTTAAAACCCTCACTGGTTACTAAAACGTTTAAATAAATGTTGAAGATGTGAAATAATGAAGAGCCATGGGAGAAGAGCTCCACATCTTGGATTAATCAACAATTTTCTCTGGCATTCATTCTTATCCTGGAAGCCAAGGGCAGGGCTGCCAGGAGGGTTTAGAATGCAGCTGATGAAATACCTGAGAGCTGCCCCCGATCCCTGCCTCACCGCAGCAACCACTTCACTGCAGGAGATCACACTGTTTCACCTGCTCCTCTTCAAACGCAATTCAAAAAAGATAAAAAGTGTCACCACGTAAATGTGGTGGCTATAACAGCACTGCTGAGCCTGTAGGAGAGCAAGACTGGACAAGAAAAAAGGCGGGGGAAGGTGAATTTGAACCAAGCATGGACGGAAACCACAGGCTGCCCAACACCTACAGCAAACGCTCTCCGATGGGATGGCCCTGTCTAGAGCCACCTGGGGGGAGGCTGCCGGGAGGTGGGCATCAGTCTCTTCCACCACGCCTGCAGTGAGAGCACCAGAGAAAATGGCCTTAAGCTGAGACATCAGAAAAAATCTTTTCCACCGTGAGGGTGTCCAGGCATTGGAAGGGGCTGCCCAGGGAAGCGGTGGAGTCGCGATCGCCGGGGGTGACCCCGGGACGATCCCGAGGGGACCGTGTCCGGCGCCGGGCGATGCCGGTTTGTGCTACAGGAGCTGCAGCGGCGGCGCTGGGCGGATGGCTGGGCGCCACTCGAGGGCATCTTCCAGTTTGGACGGTTCCGTGACGCTGTGCCCCGGGCCCTGGTTCCGGCGAAGGGACGGCGAGAGGCCACAGAAGCGCCGGGGCCTGGGCCGGAGGGGCGGGGGTCCTGGCCGGGCCTGGGGCGGCGCTGCGGCGACAGCACGTGCGGCCTTCCCGCGCCCCGGCCGGGCGGGGAGCGAGGGACAGGAACGGGGGGAGCGCCGAGGGAAGTGCGCGGCGGCGGGGCGGGACGGGANGCGGGGCGGGGGGGGGGGGCGGGACGGGAGGGGACGGGAGGGGACGGGACGGGAGGAAAGGTGAGGGGGCGCCCCGGGACACTCACGCTCCCGCAGCCGGTTCTTGAAATTGGGGTCGCTCCGCCTCTTGCGGTCGAAGTAGATGCAGTATCCGATGAAGAGCGCCCCGCAGAGCCCCGCGGCGATGGCGCTGGTCCTGCCCACCATCATGGCGCTGCCGCCGCCCCGCGCCGCTCCCG
>VXBQ01017494.1:5544-17250 GCA_013400175.1 Phainopepla nitens
GCCAAACTCATTGTCTCCCAAAGCACTCATAAGCACCAGCCATAAGGTTCCCCCCCCCCGCAACAAATGGGAGAAAAATTCCACAAGAGAGAATACAAAGGAACAAAAGGAATAACTCCCAACCCCCGACATCCCCTCTTCTGGCTGTGTCCTATCCCAACTCCTTGTGCACTCCCAGCCTGCTGACTGGTGGGGTGAGGAGAAGAAAAGCACTTGCGCAAGCCCTGCCCAGCAATAACTAAAATATCCCCATGTTATTAACACTGTTTAAAAAAAAACATGGTTCCATAATAGGTACTGTAAAGAAAATTTCCTCAGCTAAAAACCATCACAATGGTCATGCTGACAGCACAGGAAGCTTATATGCCAACAGGTAAAACACCAAAAGTGTGTTATGGGTTTCTACAAGCTTGTCTCTGGAAATCTAACACAAGGGAATAGTGTGTCCTAAAAACAGGGAGATTTTTTTACCCCTATACAACATACAGCAGTTTGACTAACTCAGTATTTGATGTTAGTTAGAGCTTACAAAAATAAATACTAATTTCTAAAGCAAGAAAGGCAATCTTAATTTCTAAGAAATCTGGTTAGTTTTTTTCTAAAGATTTGTATATTGGGCAAAAGCAGGGACTCTAAAATCAGAACACTAAAACAATTATCTCAAAATATTTTAATTAAGCTGAAAATAGCTTTTTCTTCTGCAGAATGATCCACCAGGTATGGTGTGTCAATGATTCTTCATTTAGGAATATGTTATACTGAGAGAATGCATTCAGAGGTACAAAGTTTCACTCTAGATTATTTTAGTTGTATTAACAGCTGCTGGGGGAAAGCATGAGCATAAGCTGCAGCACTGAGACCATATACTGTTGCCTCCTAGAAAAAAAATTCTAAAGATATGCTGTTAATTGCTATCTTCACATTCAAGCTGTGGAGCAGCAGGTGAAAGTGGCAACATCCAAAGCAATCAAACATCTAGAAAGTATGTCAGATAAAATATTTGCATGGAAATCAGACACTGAAGAATAAGTACTATGTTGCTAATCTTTATGTATAGGAAATAGTAGTTTTGAGGACTGTTAGCTGCTGTGGAGCTTAGCAGTCCCACAGAATAGCTTGCTCACTCCCCCACCAAGGGATGGGGGATAATCAGATGTGTAAAGTGCAAAAACTCATGGTTTTATATCAAAACAGTTTAATAGAAAAAGGAAAACTTCTATGAACAAAGAAAAACAAGGAATTCATTCACTCCGTCGCATGATAGCTGTAGTACCAGGTACTTCCTGGAGAGGAGAGATTGATCACATGTAACAGTTACTTGGCAACAAAAACTCCATAATTTTGAACATTTTCTTAAGAGAAAATACCTGGTAGAATAAGAAACAAGAAAGGCAGAGATATTTATTGCTTCTGCATAAGAAAAGTGAGCAAAATATCGCACATAAAGCTGGCACTGCCTGGATTGAGATGCTCTCATTGCCCATTGTTGTTCCACAGCTTGTTTAACTTAAAGGGAAGATGGCATTTCATGGTTCTGTTCCCAGAATTTCCTGCAAGTGTAAAGATAGAACCATAGAATTGTTTAGGATGGAAAAGACCTGTAAAATTACCAAGTAAAACCATTAACCCAGCACAGCCAAGTCCACCACTAAACCAGGTCCTTTGGCACTGCATCTACATGTCTTTTAAATACCACCAGAGAGGTTGACTTCACCACTTCCCAGGCAGCCTGTTTCAATGTTTGACAGCCCTTTCAGGGAAGGAATTTTTCCTAATATCCAATCTAAACTTCCCCTGGTGCAACTTGAGACCATTTCCTCTTGTCCTATCACATGTGACTTAGGAGATCAACCGCAATATTATTACACTCACTCCTCAGGTAGTTTGGAGAGAAACCTGCTGGCCACATTACTACTGATAGAGGACTGGTGCCACTGGCCAACTTGCTGGCTCGTGTTTAGTTGCTGTCGACAAGCATCCACAGGTCCCTTTTCACCGGGCTGCTTTCCAGCTGCTCTGGCCCTGCCTGCAGCACTGCAGGAGGGGTTGTGACCTGTAGATATTTGTAAAGATTTGAAGGGTGAACACCTTGGGAACAATCCAGTAAAAGATTGCAGCCATGTCTATAATAGAAAGATAGCTCCTTAATCCTACAAGGCAAGCAAGCTGGGCTAATTAGTGTGGAGAAACACATAAATTTGAAAATTCAACAGTGGCTTGCATGGATATAGGTGCACTTCTGTGATATAATCACGCTATAATTAACTTTGAGCATCAAGAAAAGTCTTTGCAAGGGAAGGTCCAAGGTCCAAGAGTTTTGTTACAAAAAGCGTAATGATCATACTAATAAAATAAGAAAAAAATAGTACTACATTAATTACCTTATTGCTCAGGATTTCAGGATTTACATTAAAATGTGCTGGATATTTTCATCATTAGTTATTTTTACTATAATCATGTGTAGTCTTAGAAATCACAATGTGTTCTCTCAGTCAAGTTGCTACTGTATTTTGTGAGACTTTGAAAATAATTTATATTGTTGTTGCACATATTTTCTGTCATCAAAAGTTCTACAGACATCTGCCCTATTTGAATTTTCACTCTTCCCACGTGATTAAAAAAAGGTCATGCAAAATATAAAGTCTTTGCATGACAGGGCAGGGTACCAGGGATTTCTGAGTGTAGAATCTACTGAGACTGCCTCTGCATTGCTATGTAGAACAAGTCTCCCTGAGGGGAAGTCCAGCTGTGCCTCAGGAGATGGCATCCACAAGGCTATACCCAGAGGGCAGCAGAGGCATGACCATACCAGCCATAGCTGCTCCTCCTCATTTCCTGAAGAGCTCTCAGCCATTCTGTCACCAGGCTGTATCTTCAGACAACCCTGCCTTCCTTCCCAAACCTTAAAGCACACAATGTAACCTTCGATCCATTGCTGCGCAAATGTGACTTCTACAGGCTGCCAAAAAAGCCCTTGCATTAATTCAGCTAAAGGAAAGAAATGCCTATAAGACCACCACATGAAACCTTGAATGAGACTCATGGAAATGTCTGTTTTATTTAAAGGATGTAGACACATTTAGAAGCATATCTCCGATCCACAGGACAGTGACTGCAGCTAGTCATTGTAACACATCATGGTTCAACAAGCCTCTCTCTCCAGGTGGGGCTGTGAAGGGAATGACATCTTGCACCTCAGCACCATGAGCCAGCAATCTCCAGAAAAGTTGGTGGGGAAAGTGCTGAAAACAAATTTTAATGCTTGGGGAATAAGATTTGATAAAATGTATTGCATACATTGACATCCTGGTAAATTTCTGAAGTTCTGAATGTTTCTCAAATGAAGGAAATAACAGGATATTACAGAGGTACAAAATGTAGAAAAGCAATATTTCCAGACTGATATTTTATCATATCTTTTTGAAAATTTACAATACTTCTAAGCTCCCAAAGCTAATTAAATCACCATCAATAAAAAATACGTTTATGTATCTGTGCAATGTTGATGAAAAAGAGTCAGTTTCTGATCTGAGCTGCAACTCCAAAAGCTCTGATGTCCTCTGACATTTCTCCAGACCTACAATTTTATAAGTACGAAAATAAAGTACTTAGACTTACAGATAGACTGTGTTTTTATATTCTATTCACTATTGAATTTTTGCCATCTATATTGGATAAATACTGACAAGTATCAAATATAGATATTTGTTTAGAGGCAAGAGCTGCTTCTTTATCTCTATGCTAAGTTCTGCCAGGAGATACTTAGGGAAGATCAAATGACCAGCAGATGCAGAGTTAGGATAACTGGGCAACAGAGCATAGTAGAGCAGAATATTAGAAAGCGTCGGAGGTGATGAGACAAATTCATCCATACAAAGAATCTGAGCACTTTTGTGCCATTACTTATTTAAGCTCAAGAAAGGTTCAGAGAGCTGCAAGCTGGAAATTGCAGTAGAATAGCTAGGACCAGAAAAAGGCAATAGAAATACGTACATATTTTTATGTGCATATAAGGCAACCTGAACACCCAGCCATCCAGTCAATAATTTAATTCTTTAAGAATAAAAACAAGAAGAGGGACATTTTGCTACAAATATGTAAGAAGAAATATATGTCAGGAGAACTTACTGTTGCAGCCTTCCAAAATCAGACAAATCACACAGCTTATTGCTGCCCCTTCAGTCCTCATATTTGTACTGTTGTGCTAATGAGTACTACCTCCACCTTAGGTATAAGCAGATTTATAATAGCAGGGCCCAGTAAGCCATTTCAACAGCCTGCAAATGACTTGTGTCACAGGACGAAATTGCTGTCCTTCCGCTACTGTCACCTCCCAAAGGGAATCAACAGGCTGTTGCCTTGTAGTGGCAGGATTCAGGGAATCAGCTGACTTGCAGGTTTTAAATACTCCATCCACCACACCACATCTAGAGAGCATTGTTAGGTGCTGTCTACTTGACAGGAGCATTATTCATTGGTTGGTCTCTCTTGCTGTTCACATAAGCGGCAAATGCCAATACTCAACAGAGGAAAGCCAATAGAGATCAATCAATTTCCTCTAAGCCTCTTTGTACTGCATTCAGTGTTCATGTGTTTAAATTTCTTTTCACAGCACGGTGCTACACTGCTGAGTACAGACTGTGTCACAGTTTCATAACTAATACATTAGTTAGTGGCAACCTAAACATTTCACTTATAATTCTTGAGCAATAGATTTTTCCTCCAAAACAAAATTATTGTATTTTGTCCTAACCCATTTTTCTTGTTTGATAAAGAGAGTATCACAAAGACTATTAAACCTGTATGGATTTCCCCTCAGACCCTACTCTATCTTTCCTCTCTTGCCTTTCATTGACAAGTTTGCCCATGCTTTCTCTTCAGAATTTTATTATTAATCAATATTCTGACTTATGGCATCTGTCACTGAGAGTGATGCTACATAGTGGCCCAATATGGGATTTCTCCAGCTAAAAATATTTTCTGTATGTACTTTGCCTTTTACATTGGTATTATTTTCTTATTTCATAGCTAGCATAGCTCTCTCACTAAATTTCTTCATTGGGCACATGCCAGTTGACAATGGAAAATCCACTAGTTTTGGGATGACTTTATGATAATGTCTCCCCTATCATCTGCTTTATGCCCAGAAATGTGTCCTGTAACTTTAGGTTAGGCCCTAAGTTAAGTTTTTAAGTCAAGTTAGGAGAAAGTGGGGAAGCCAGGGGAGTTCTTTTGGCAGTCTGTGTTCACACACAGATACTCTTCTGCTCTCTCTCTCTCTCAGTTTTTTTTCTCAGCAGAGAGAGGGACAGTTAATTTCTTTGCTTGTAGGTAGCTTCTTGTTCTGGAGCTGCTCAGCTTTGCTCTGCTCCAAGCAGCAGAACACCACTGGGAGCCCCACACTGTAGCCCAGAGCGGGAGGCTGCAGGTCCGGACCTCGGGAGAAGCCAGGCAGAACTCTGAATACATCAGCTTTCTCCACAGCCAGAAGGTTCAAATATTAACAGTTATTCCTTTTTTCGCTGCGCCTGTGTGCACTCTGCTTGTTAAATAGACAGCGTTTTTCACTTTCCACCAAGAAATTCCTTTCATAGTTGAGGTGAGGGAGGGTGTGCTGAAACCTGCCTTCTTTAGAAGAGATGTTCTTTTCAGGATGTTTCCTCCTAAACTTGTCTCAAACCAAGGCATCATTTAACATTTGGAGTATGATCTGAAATCTTCAAGTGCATTTAGAGCCACATGATGAAATTTCTTGCGCTCCACGCATGTACGTTTCTGATCAAGGAACTAGTAACAGCAAATGCTGGCATTTGAACTGCAATATAACATACAAATGTACTACATTCTTGCCCTTTGTCTTCTTTAGAGTTATTTCTCATGCTTTGAATATCTTTCACATCAAGTTAGAATGAATCTATTGCCATTCTTTTCACAGCCAGGTCCACTTCTTTCACATGGGACCTAGGACAACTTCCTTTACAAAAAATCCTACAATAAGAAATTTCCTTCAAATCTGTTATCAGAATGCAGCTAACAATAAGACACAGTAGTTAGAGAAACAGTATTTATTAGCAGACCTCAATGAATGCCCACTGTAAAATTTTTATGTTAAACTAATCTTAAAGGTTTTTTTCCTCTGCGCACTCTGGCATTTAGCTATAGAACCTTTAGACACTTATTTGCTGCCATAAATCTCTTACATCTCTGATTTAGACACTTCATGTCTGTGCAAGTGCTTCTACAGTTATATCTATGAACTGTCTGCTGGAAAAGCTGAAGGACCTGTACTTCCTGTTCTGTTTTGTTTTGTTACATTTTGTCTTGTTTCCTTTCCAATACCCAAAATAGAGAATTGTGTGTTTCAGAGTAAAGGTTTCATCTTGTTTGGATTTTGGCAAAGAGGAAATAGAATTTCTGTTTAAATCAACATAATGCAATGTACTCCTCCACCTAGTTCCTACCGTATAAAACAGTGGCTTGGAGCTGTCCATTACTGTTCAAGAGTAACACTTTGTGTGTATCAAAACATTAGCAAAATGCCAGTAACTATTAAAAAATTAAAGGCATATTGAAGTGGAAACAAAACAGAAATTGCCATTTTGTCCGTATGAGTCCTTGACTCACCCACACCTGGATGGTGTTCACACAAGAGCAATGGGGATAATCACCCTCACAGGGCAGGGAGAGGTCAGCTCTTTATCAGCCCATCCACTACAAAAGCTCATGTTAAATACAACGTAAGGATGTGATTTCTCATGTAGCAGGAAGCAGGGATTTGAAATGCATTGTCTCCAGAAACTTTTAATGCTAATGACTTCAGTTATCCATATTTTTAACAGAGCAGAACCTCTGGAGATTGCATTTTAATAGCAAACTTCAAGTTTCTGGCTTACCTTTTTGCTCCCTGATAAAGAGAATACAAGTAGTAATGATAGGAAGACTCATTTGATCCATTAGGTGTTGCTAAGCACCCACACTGTGGGGCTGATAAACACCCTGCCTACAAGAAAATTGCTGAAATAATGAGAGTAACGGGTGAAATAACTGTACCAGATAATGATTTGAATAAGAAAGCAAAAGTAGCCTACAACACCAATTGCTTCAAAGCAAAGCAAGGACAGTGGATTGCTATAGAAATTATAAATCATATATATTGAATTTTTAGCAGTGATAGGCTTATATAACATGCAGAAAATAGGTCTTTGCCATACTATATGTTTTTGCAACTAAATTAGACTTCATGGCCAAAGTTTTTACTGGTGCCAGGCAGCTTCCTTTTTACTGGAATTCTGTCTCATCTTTACATTTTAAACAAAAGTTAATCTACAGAAAAGATCCATAGCAATGACTGTTGAAAAGTTGTACTCCAGGTCTGCCCACTGAAATAGGTCATGCTGTGTACATGTCCGTACAAAAATCCAAACAGCTGAGTTCCGGGTACTTTCAGAATATGCACAAATTTGTTTTAAAACAGGGGTCATAAGATAGTTTTAAATGATCAGATGACTTCTGCTCCCTTCAGAGAATATGCAGGGGTGGAGCTGCTGTGCAAGGTACCTGCTAGAACAAACTAGGAAGAAAATAACTACAACAACAACCAGCAAAACTCCTAAAGGAGAAAAGATGAGTCAGAAGTGCAAGTCCAAATGCTGCAGACATTTACATTCTCATTTACCTGATGCTTGAAGGAGACCATTTATGTTGTATGTTTTTCTGTTTGGCAGAGAGAAATGAATTTTGCCCAAAGAAAGAGGATAGGGAAAATTATTATAGCCAGCATATGGATTCTCTAACTAGACTGCATTAGAACCTAGCAGTTTCCTAATACATTTTCTCTGAGATTAATAGAATAGAGATCTCTCAGGTTTACTATTGAGAGTCATGCTCAAATACACACATCCAAAAATAAAATGACGCTGGAATTCTTAAATTTCATCTGTTCTTAAGACTGCAAAAAATGTTGATTTCTATGTTTTTACCTAAAACCTGTTGTTTTTTAGCATGGTGGTAGCTACAGTTATTCTACTAGTTGAGACTAGAAGCTCTTCCAGTGAGGAAAGATCTGAATTTTAAGCTGGTAATCAAAATTAAAATAAAGAAAATTTCTTTATAAATTATAACTAGATTGATACTGCAGAGTGCTTATGACATTTTAATCCAGCAAAAGTGGATTTTATAACTGATTTAGATTTATTATGTCTAGACTAAGTTTAAACTTCATTTAAAAAACAGACAAGTATTCAATCAAAATAAGAAGATCATTTTAATTTTTCTTAAACTCCTTAGCAAAAAAGTCTAGAAATTATATTATCTTAATATATATGTAGAACAGGTTTACAGGTTGTTAAGTATCAAATAAGCTTAGGATGAAGTAAAAATACATCTCTCTGATTAAATTATATCAAAAGACCATTATACAAAAACTCATTTCATCTGGAGCAATGATTACTTATTCAACCATTATCCTGCCTGCACAAGCTCCAATGGTTTCAGTTGAAGAACTCCAGCAAGACAAAAGGAAAGAAATTTGGTGCTGGTAAAACAGTATGTAAAATTCACTGAAGTAAGGTCGACTAAAAGTTGTGGTTAGACTGTGTACCTGACAAAAGTTATATATTGGTTGGGTTTACATTCTCAAATAACTGCTCTCAAGAGGCATATTGTACAAGGATGCTGGTCTTGTCAAAGGGTAGAATTTGTTTTCACAGGAGGGAGTAACCAGGGTAGTTACAGTAAGGTTACTTACAAATGAATAATATACAGTTTAAATAACTGATAAGTTTTATGCTGTATTTGCTGCTGGTTCTGTAAAGTGACGTTAAAATATCAGTATAAGTTTTCTGTATTAAATACTATAGTCTGTTACACTAAAAAAAGGAAAAGGGAAAAAAGAAGGAAAACAAGGAGGAAAAACCAAAAATATTTGAAGCTGTTTAAAAAATAGCTTCAACTCTACATCTGCAATAGACTTTTTTATATTTTTCCCCTCTTTCTTTTCAAAAGTGGGTGACTCTATTATTATTATACAGTAGTAAATAAAAATTAAATGCAATGTCTTCATTCTTTCCCAGTAAAAAACATACTATGAGAAAAAAATTACTCTGTCAGATATTTTGTTCCCCTTTTACTTTCTTCACCTTCAGTGATAGTTCAATCTCAACTGATTTTCTCACTGATTCTCTAAGGAAGGGGGAAAAAAAATCTAGAATGTGCCACTTTTATTAGGAGATTTGCATAACATAATTCTACCTTCTAAAAAGCAAAGAATTCAAAAACAAAGACATAGCAAGAGTTTTGTTGCAAAAGAGGAAAAAAAAGTCAATTGGTTCAACAGAGGTATATTATTAGATTATTATCGACATAGATTAGTAGGTTATTATATGGTGACCACTTGACAAATGATTAAAAAAAAAAAAGAACAGTGGGCAGGTATTTGCCCCATTAGCATTTAGTTCTCATTAAGAAGTAAATCACAGGATCATATATGGCAGGGGAGCACTGGCCAAGTGTTTTCCTTTGTGATAAATGGCTTTGTATAAAAATAATGACATCTCTCTCAGAGTCCAGAATTTCAAATATATATGGTGTCTTCTGGGACACAAGCATAAGAATACTGACCAGGAGCGAAAGATTCATTTCAAGAGATTGCAAGAGATTACTTGGTTGAGTTGAGTATCTGCTGCCATGGAACACAATAATCAAGGACACACTGTGAGCAACAAACTTTAGAGACCAAACTTTGTTAACTTCTTCTGAATATTAGGTTTTTCAGAAAAGCCAGGGAAACCTGGCTTTTCTAGATTAGGAATAGGAGGAATAGGAGATCTGGGACAAAGTATATAATTTTGTTTTATCACTTTGCTTCCCACCAAAAATTGTAGGAGAGTTGGTACAAGTCTCCATGTGCTTAAAAGGTAGCTTTGTTTCTGCTGAAAATTCAAGTAACTCACGCTCTACAGACATCCTACTATTTAATAAATTTCTTCAGCTGACTTCTTCCTAGGCTTCATGAAGAGTATATATTCTCACATAAATGTAATATCTTGATGCATAAATGTAATATCTTAATCCTCTCTTTTCTTAAAAGATGCTTTATATGACATTTTACAGGCTTACCAGAAGTTCAGGTAGGTGTTTGAGCTTCTGTTCTTACATTGCCTGAATAATATAGAGGGTCTTACAGTCTCACCTTTGGAATACTTCTTGCTCTAATATGCTGGTAAGAAATGGCTGTAAAATTGAAACAATTATTCCAAAACTTACAGTAGAAACCAAAATTTGTTATAGCATTTTTGGAGCATAATATCCAGATTTATTAATTAATGTGAACAGCTATCATATAATTAAGATTTTTCACCCAGTGTTATTTATAAGACATTTAACTTACAATCTTGCCCTTGCTGAGTCAATGGGAGTTTCTTTATTTATTTCAATAAAGGCAAAATATTTTTCATTTTGTCAACAGGTTTCTAAGAAACCACAAAGGCAATACAAAAACAGCCTGTCTTGTGTCACTTTTTCTACTCAGTTCAAGAAGGTTGTTAAGTATAATTACTCTTCTACACCTGAAATTTTCCTCTGTTAGGCTCCTCAGCATTCAACTATCCCCTACATTCTATGAAACATCTGCATGGTAAAAAATAGGGATGGAAACACGGACTATAGTGACATTAGGAAATAGATGTGTCCAGTTCTATGCAAGTTCTAAAAAATGCAAAATTTCCAACATTTTTATGAAAATCAGAATCTTTAGACAGCAGCGGCTTAAATCTGGATCTCAGGGAAGACTAATAAAAATCAAGGCCTTAGATGCCAAGATCATTCTGGCACATTCATAGTCCAAAATAGCATTTCCTGAAAATAGCTTTAGGCATTTTCCTACAAAAAGTGGAATAGACCAGTTATAAAAGTATATAAGTTCCAGAATACTTCATGCTTCCCTAATTTAATCTCCCTCTGTCAGTGAAGTACTGATGGCTAAGAAGAAGAAGCAAGGCATTGCAGGAGCAATACCTACTTTGTACTCTTCTCCATCAAATGGTAGTTTTGATGGATCCAGGCTTCAGTAGTCTTGGTGATTTCTTTAAAATTAATCAACAAGTCCTTGCTCTTGGCACACAAGTCCCCCTCCTAAGAGAGTGGTCCCACTTCTAAAACATAGGAACTCTGCTGAATATATCTACACAGTTGTAAAACCTAAAGATGAGAACAATTCATCTACTTGAATATTTTGTCAGGAACTGATTATATATTGCTGCTCTCCTCTGAAATCTGGCTTTAAAATATAACCAAATTTCCATTTTATTTTGATGTTCATTACTACTATCATTGTAGCTGTTCTTCAGATTTGTAATTTATTTAATGTCAGCCCTGATATACCGTTATTTCTATATTTCCAACTCTTCCATTTGTAGTGATAACTCCCACTTATTATATAATTCCTTCGTCGAACTAAAGCCACAATTCTCTAAGGGTAGTTGTGTTCAACTCTCTCAGCTGCAATCTAGCAGTCATAAATGGGATGTATAAAAAGAGAAACAAAGATACCAGATTTCTAAGGCAGTTTAGCTCGCTCACTACTACAGTGATCAAATTCTTAACAAATTTATCAGACAATAATCCATGTCCTAATCTTTATAACTTAACAACATGGCTGTTGCACTACACAGACAGACAAAATTGTGTTTCAGTTCCCACTGTAAAGGT